>JACEII010000237.1:0-29447 GCA_014332785.1 Antheraea mylitta | reverse complement strand
GATGAACAGATTGAAGAGCGTGGGCGCGAGTATGGAGCCCTGTGACTCACCTGAGCGTATCGGGTGGGGCAGCGATAGTTCACCATCCACTCTGAAGCGGAATGTCCTATCAGTAAGATAATCGCGGATAATATGAATTAACCTCTCGGGTACGCGAGATTTACATAATTTATGGATGAGCCCTCCATGCCAGTCCTTATCGAAGGCCTTGGCGATATCGAAGAAGACTGCAATTGTGCGTTTCGGTTTACGTTTCGGATCGGCGTTAAATTTAGAAAAAATGTACTCCGTGAGGCGGTGTACTTGATTCATGTAAGAGTGTTCGGCGCGAAATCCGAACTGCTCAGGTGGTATTAATTTTAAATCTGTAATCGAGAACTGAAGACGGTTCAGAAGGAGCCGCTCGTAAAGTTTTCCTAAGGTATCTAACAGACTAATGGGGCGATAGCTAACGGGAAGCGTAGCTTTCTTGCCGGGCTTGTGAATACCTATCACTACGGCCTTTTTCCAGACGGCTAGAAAGTTACCCTGGGACATGGCCGCATTGAAGACGCAGACCAATAGAGCTATGATGCGATCAGGAAGGAGTTTCAGAACCTCGTTCCTGATCCCATCGGGACCTGGGGACTTCCTAGGCTTGAGACGCTTGATTGCGCCTGCAACTTCATCGAAAGTGATCGCGGTTAGGGTATCCGCCGGAGGAGACGCGAGTGCATGCTCTACGGCTGTTTCGATAGACTCTATGATGGAAGGGTCAGTGTTATCAGTGTTTGGCGAACACTGTTTCTCTAAGCTTGCGGCAAGGCATTCCGCTTTATCTATGCTATCGAACGCGGGAGGCAACCCGGGGCCTCTGTCGAGAGGAGGTATTGGAGTGACCATATCTGATTTATCCTTGATGATATATATACAGTGACCTATTGCTTATTAGTCACATAAATAATTATATCAGCAGTAATAATTAATAAGCATTAATACTTGTTAGTCTTCCTGCAACGAAATACACAAATAAACTACACTCGAACTATGCATATATAATTAAAACAATAATTTGCATTGGCAACTTATTAAATCATATATTATGGCATGATTATACTAGTTCTTAATGTGTCTAAGTTCTCGGAAATATCAGACGTTGATAAATAATATGCAAATACGGTTTATATGATAAAATATCTTAAATACATTTAAACGCATATTAGTTAATTAGCAGCCGTAGCGATTCACGTGGTATATCTTTGCCTATAAAACGTTTTATCCGCTTTTCGTCATGTCTAGATTATGAGCAACTTTTTCAAACCTACTACACGGTACAGGGTGCAAGCCTGTCGGACTATCATGTAATCAGTCTCTCGTAACCTCGCCTGCCCTTTCTCAGAATCTCAGAAATTTTAGGCGCCTTGACCAGTATTTTTTTGGTAGGAAATAAATATACAATATTACTTCGTCACCGTGGCAGCGGTCCACGAGCGCGGTGCATTATATACTTAAATAATAAACCCGCTTGAGATGGTGTTTAAATTTACAGTTCGGCTAAACAGTAATATGCTCTGGGGCTTTGCTGTACTAACACCTAACACTATTACTCAAAAAACCAGCCGGGTGGACTTAGTAAAAACCAACCATCAAGTGGTGGTTTCATCGTGACGTCTTCCTTCACCGAAATCTTCGATTTATCACAAGGATACGAAATTATGCCTGAACTATCATCGCTTCAAGTTTCCTCACGTAATATGCATTCAATTCAGCTACCTACCAATTTAATTTTCAAAATATGTTGATGACTAGTTAAACGGCGGGGCGAACAAGCCACTTGATCTCCACGACTATGCTTTGACATTAGTTGCATCAATTAATATATTATTTATTTATATTAATATACTGTTTATAATAAAAAAATATAATAAAATGTTGGTTAATTTATTAATTGGCGACCACTACGCCTAGTAGTCGAAATTCGACCATAATTCATTTTAACATTAATACAACCAAAGACAATAATAATAATTTCAGTGGTTAAATAAATATATTAAAGATGTATTATTTATTAATCAATTATATAGGTATTTATTAATGTCGCTTGGTAATCGAAATTCGGCTACAATTCATTTTTACTTTCAATAAGATCAAAGAAAATAGCAATTATTTCAAATTTTTCATAAATTTACTAAAGATAAATATATTTCAATTAATTATTAATGTAGCGGGGTGGTAGGGTTTTACAGCCCGACTGGGTCGCAACCACCATGCATATGGCGAAAAAGCCCGTCATAGTGACTCGCTTCTGCGCGTCGCGTTTCGGGATCAACCTGTGCATATCCAGCACCGGGCGACTTTCGTCATTATGGCCGGCATGACAGCGGCGACCGGCGATGGATAATCTGTCTCTCGGTGGTTGGCGATGTTTTTGGATTGTACTATGCTTAACATCAGGCTTAGTGCAGACACTTTGTCGCGCTTCTATAAGAAAAAAAGTATATTATTACGAATTAGCTGTACGCACGACTCAGCACGCGTTTTTTTTAAACTGTATTAAAGAATTATATAATTGTGAGACTATGTGCAATTATAGGAATGCTCGTTAAAACAATTGTAAGTACAACACGGACACCACTTAGAGTAACATGTAATCTATACATTAGATATATAAATACTAACAGCGTACATAATGAGGTTATCAGCACCGTCAGCAATATGTTTGAAATTTTATCCCATCATATAACTACCTTAGTGCTCACTCTCTGTGTAAGGAACCAATGAAACAATAACTTAAAATATTCTTATAAAGATTTACACCTACATCATATTTAATATACATCGTCATTATAGTTACAATTTTGTGACTATTCAAAAAAAACGCTTGTTTGTTCTGCAAGAAATGTATTATGGACCTCTTTACGTAATACTTCTATGGTCTCAGATCTTATTAGGAAGACTTCTTCTATCTCCAAAGTTATTAAAAATTATAATGTTGAATTGTAAACAATAAACTGATACTTAAAAATACAGATTGAGTTGAAATCTTGGAAATTTCATACAAAGTCGCGGGTAACAACTAGTCTAAAATAGAATAACCTCAATAACTTTTCATAAAGTTCGCTGTTTACCAGTGAGAATCCGTGAAAATCGGTCAAAAAGGTTTTGGAGAAAGCACTGTGAGGGAAGCTACATTTAACAGCTAGTATAAACTAAAATTACCTAAATTACTTTTTATAAAGTCAGCTATCTGCCAGAGAAAGTCTCGTGAAAATCGGTCAAACCGTTTTGAAGATAGCACTGCGGGCTAAACAACGGTTAACAGCTACTATAAACTTAAATTGCCTAAATTACTTTTTATAATGTCAGGAATCTGTCATGGAAAATGTCGTGAAGATCGGTCTAACGGTTTTGGAAATAGTACTGTAGGCGAAGCTACAGTTAATAGCTAGTATAAATTAATATGGCTTTAATTACTTTTTATAAGATTAGTTATCGGCCACTGAAAGTTTTGCGAAGATCGGTCTAACCGTTTTGGAGATAGTACAGCGGGCGAAGCCACGGATAATAGCTAGTCTAAATTAAAATAAATTAAATTACTTGTTATAATATCCGCTATCTCTTGGTGAAAGTTCCCTGAAAATAGGTCCAGCCGTTTTGGAGATAGTTTTGCAAACGAAAACGCGCTTAACACCTTTTTTTTTACGTGTGGATTATGGATACCCACCCTCCCGGGGAAGAGAGTGGGTTATGTCCAACTCGCACGGACTAAAACCCCTCGGTGTACCGACAGACCGTGATGTTGGGGCGGCAAGGGATCGTTCTATGCTATTCCCCTTGAATAGCCGCCCCAACGGTCCACCCGGCGGAAGGTTGCCGCCAGGCTCCTACCTATAGAGAGGCAGCTGGGTACACGCCAGTTGCCCCCCCTCGTCCGCCGAATCTGTGCAATGAGGGGATGAGCCCCCGACTGCATCCCTTCAGGTCCGGCTACGGTGGCAGGAGGAGTTGGGCAAAGCGCCGCCTCCTCCTGCCGGTCCTCCTATGGTGAAGACGGTCACTGAGGGGGTCCACCTCGTGGGCCCTCTCCGCTGCCTCCTTTTGCGAGATGACTTCCTCGCAAAAGGAAGCCACTGCTCGCCACGCCTGTTCATTGCCGAGCATGGACGAGACCACGCTCGGCAGCGATAAATCCTCTCCTACCACCGCCATCAGAGTGCGGCGCTCCACCTCCCACGCAGCACACTCAGAGAGAGTGTGCTGTGCGGTATCTTCCTCAGCGCCGCACTCATGGCAGGCGGCGGTCAGCTCCCTGCGAGCGATCCGGTGCAGGTACCACTCGAAACAACCGTGTCCAGTCAGCACCTGCACCAGCCTGAACGACAGGGAGCCCCATCTCCTCCCAATCCACTCCCGCAGGACCGGGCGGACGGCATCGACGGTGTGCCTCCCGAAGCGCGCGTCCGCCAGGTCCTGCATCCACCTCCCTATAGCCTCTTCTCGCATCTCCCGCCTTTTAACTTCTATCTTCCTGGGAGCCGGAGGCTCCCTACTACGCCTCCTCGCCGCCATGAATTCGTACACGGCGGCGAACGCGCTTAACACCTAGTCTAATTTAGAGTAGCCTAAGTAACCTGCTGTAATTTCAGCTATCTGCCAGTGAAATTGCCATCGATATATACATATATATATATATATATTATATCATATATATATATATGTGACAAAATTTACCTACAACTTAACCAGCTAATTTCAATGAGCATGTTGGTATAGAACATGAGTTTTGTTAAAGATATCGAATGTAGCATGAAAAAAGGTCATTGAAATGTAAAAGTAAAATGAAGGATGGCGAAACGTCTTTTTATTTACATGTGTGTATATGTGTCATTGAAGCAGTAGTGTATGTAATGTTTTTTTTTTAATTAATTTAATGTGCTTTTAATGCATTGTAAGTTAAAAAAATAGGCATTTCTCCTCTACATAAAAATTAACTAGATATGCCAAATTTCACATTCATCCGTTCGTGCAATTCGCTTAAAAAGGGGTATAACGTTTTCGCTTCACGCTTCATATAGATTCGTCGTGATTGACTTGAAATCGGAATTGTTTAATATACATATGATACGCTACTTACACAGTAGGTACTTTGAAAATATGAATTACAACAATGGTCTTTACTTGTCATTTCATATTGAACAACTGCAGATTTTTTTTGTCGGAGCAGTTTTATCAAACATGCAACGTAATAAAAATGCATGCATATATGGACGGATTATGCAAATCAAACTAATAATAGTACCTAAGTATTATGTTTGATTATGTATGGTAATTTTCATATTTATTGATATATCGAAGTAAAACTTTTAAAAATTATTTATCTTAAAATCTTTGATTTTTTTTTCGAAATGAAAATGCTGTTGACCTGGAAAGGTCGTTACAGCTTCACCGAACTATTACAGCCGATTTTGGATGTTTGAGCGACTAACTCAAGGGTGCGGTGCACGGCACACCTCGGCCTGGGCTGTTGCCTGTTTTGTGCAAAAATCGCGACCTATCTGAGCTAACCTAAGCTAAGCTATCTAGATATACGTATAGGAGTTATTAAAACATGCATGTGTAACAAGCATGCGTGCCTCAACAGCTCCTATATGTATTTTGTGTCGGAAAAATTCCTCTAAACTATATAGGATAGGATAGGATAGGATAGGGAAAAATAAACGTAGAACTCTTTGTCGTTTATTTCTCTAAAAAAGAAAAACAGCGTGTGAGCGTGTAAGCGTGCACGTGTGTATAGGTGATGTGTGTCATGTTGTAGCAGTGATGTAAGGTTTTGTGTCACTGTATCGCGTGACCAGCGTACTCAAGGGCTCCACACCAAGAGAACGGACATTAAAATCTCTGTGTTTTTTATTTTAAATACTATTGTAATGATTGAATGAACGGGGCATGAATTCTGAAAAACCACAATACCGTTTGAATAGACCTTACAACGGACCGCCATCTTTCTAGAACAATAAATTATTATTTTTAATTATTATTATTATTGACGATAGCATTAATAATGCAGAGAATTGATTCACAAAAATAAAAAATACAACAACTCTATTAGAATTGAAGAAAAAGTGACCGAAATCAATTGCGTAGTTATAGTAGTTGAGATGCGTGCACAACAAGTGACATCCACCTTTTTTTTTTTTTTTTTTTATTGAAGCACGGCAAAGTGACTGCACTATGCCTGATGGTAAGCATAGTACAATCCAAAAACAGTGGCGACCACCGAGAGACAGATTATCCATCGTCAGTCACCGCTGTCATGCCGGCCATAATGACGAAAGTCACTGGATATGTACAGGCTGATCCCGAAACGCGATGCGCAAAAGCGAGCTACTATGACGGGCTTTTTCGCCATGTACATGGTGGTTGCGACCCAGTCGGGCTGTAAAACCCTACCACCCCGCTATCGCCATTGCCTCGTTCGTTGATCAGCAGGGTGCACCACGTGCAGATGAGGTTGGCTTGGGTGTCTCAAGTCTTAAGATGTTACTCGACACCCCTTACACCCCAAAAAAATAAAGTGTCAAAGTGTGTCAAATTAAAGTTTTTTTTCGTGTTAATTACGACTATATATATTTTTTTAATCGTCTGCATACCTACTCCGTATTTGATGAATGAGATGAGGGTAGAGTTTTGATACGGATTCGAGTTGAGTTGTTATGAGATCCAAAACCTCATTTTTTTTCAATGTTCGCTTCATGTGAAATTCATTATGATCAGCCTGTAAGAAACACACTGCAGGGCCATAGGCTTCTTCCCTAACGTATTGGCGACTTTAAACTCTGAGAAATCCACAGTTCTATATTTTTCCCACACACAGTAGTACTACAAGAACATTTCTCAGGTTCAGGTTTCCTCATGATGTTTTCCTTCACCGTCAATGGATAGTGGTTACCAATTTAAATTAATAAATGTACGAGAAAAATTCGTTGGTACATGCCGGGGTTCGAACCTGCGGACATCGAAATATTATTCCACAGGTCAAACCACTAGGTCATCACGACTTAAAAAACAATTCGAACAGGTTTAGTAATATTCGAAATTATTGTACAGTATCATGTTTAAGTTAAACGCGGTTTTTCATATTCCACGATTGTGAAAAGTGTCAAAAATATATTTGTTGTTTCAAAGAGTAATTTTTACAAATATAATTTCGTATAAAATAACTTTATCCACTTACCATTTAAATTATATATCAGGGAGAAAGATTCATTAAATAGAATAATTAAATAAAATACTACAAACATTTTCCTTACATGCGATTTTTTTTAATTCTCTTTTTTAGCAAAAGGTCTTAACTTCACAATCCGCATTAGATAAGTGTGGATATTGGTTCTCTAAGCAGTTCTACAGGAATAATAAAATAAATAGAGTAGAGCGGGGCATGATGGCCAATTTTCAAATGACATGAAGTTTTACTATGAAAATGAAAGATTGATTTATCATTATGTGCAAATATTGAACAGATTTTTATCGTGTTTTTTCTAACATCGAAAGTTTCTTTAACAGAAGCTATTATTTTTAATAAATTCGGGAGTCCAACGTTCAACCCTGCTTTGGGGCAAGTGACACTATTACGTTACAATAGCATCGCTTCTCTTATATTAATCAACGATCTTTATAATAATTACACATGTAAATGTTTAAGCTATGCAATTCTGGATGATGTCAGTTCACAATTTCGTAGTTTCACTGCGCTTAGTGAAAAAATCATACTCATTATGTCTGGTAAATGTAGATGCACGTCCAGCACTAGCTGTTTCTGTGATTTTTATCGACAAAATAGGGTTTTTCTTTATCAGTTAAACAGTCAGCTCTGGATTCCTGATTCTTGTGACATGAAAAGGAAATATTTTTCAAAGAAACTACTACTACATTCCTATGCAAGTTTTCGACCTCACTGAGGCAGAAAACCGAAGTATATTAAGAAACCATTTAAAAGATAAACAGTGGCTTAGTTAACAACCTTAATCGTTTTCAATTTTATAGTAAATCGGTGTAAAGTCATGCAGTGAATTTCCGTTTCTCCTGCTACAACTTTAATAGGCTTTCCTTCCTTAATGATAGTTGTTGCATCTCAAGACGGTAATTTTTCTTAGATTTTATCCCTCTCTGTCTCACATTAGTAGCTTTTTAATAGTTTATAAGTTTTTTTAGCATTTCACCACAATATCATCTAATTTTGAATGGCGATTGGCCTAAAAAAGTAAACAAGTGTTTGGCAATATATTTGCAACTTGTGGGTAGTAGCTAACCAAGTGGACTTACAAAAAATCCTATCACTCTTCTTCACGATGTTTTCCTCCACAGAAAGTTCCGATTCAGTTGCTAAGATTTGAACCTACATCTATCGACGCGGTATGCAAATAAGCTATCAACTCACTTAAATAAATTTTTCTTTAAATTTGGGATAAGTTGTCTCGGAACAACCAAACTCTTCGGCTGAGTGCCTTAAGCGCTCGCATTAGTAGTCCGGTGAAGCTATAAAGGCAAGGCCAATAGCGTAGTCAGTTCGAAAAAAAACCAACTCTCGAGGAAATTATAACCTCAAATTACGTTTTTATAAGAAGACTAATATACCTATGAAGTAATAAAATCAAGTAAGGAATCGTCAAATAACAAAGTATCTTACTAATATGATTAGGATTAAACTGTTTAGGAAAATAATTTATGAATAAGAAAAAAAGAACTTACGAAGTTTGACAGCTTCACAAACATCTAATCTATATATTACATGTATATAATCCCTTTAAACGAGCAATTCTTGTATATTTTATATTGTTATATATTCAGGATCTCGGAAACGGCATCATCTATTCCTGTGAAACTTAGTATGTAGGTAGTTGCGGGGACGATAAATCGATCTAGCTAGATTTTATTCATACAAAACTTTTTTAACACAGTTTTCAGGCAATGAAAAAGTAAAGCTAGAATATAAAGGTAAATTTCTCCGGCGCTGTCAAAACAAAAATAGCACAGATGGAAATCGGTTGCTTCGAAAATCCGTGTAACCCCAGATCGAATCCGAATTACAACAAAAGAATTTTTATTTTTATTTTTTGTAAAAGAATGCCAATTTTGTGAGGCACCCTATCAGTTTATTTTAATTTAATAATGTTTTTTTAAAGAACCGGGCTAGGCTCGGTCTCCCAGGTCCTAGCTATTTAACCGTCATTGTTGAAATAACTAAAATGGTTATCGGTGCAACGCGACTCGTTATCTAACTCTTTAATTATGTGCTTCATACAAATTACTATTTTCCTTACAAAAGGGTTCCGATCGGGCGGTCAACGTGAGCGGTTGTCTGCTATGATGCGCGCTTCGATTTCGATACACATGATTTAGTGACGTCTGTTATTACATCGGGAGTGTTCGTCTCCATTGTTCCGATCGGGCACATGTGCACTGCACTGCACACCTACATTCTTTTCCCAGAAATTGAGTGAGACCTTTCCATTGTATTTATTTATTGATTTATTTAATTCTTAGTATAATTATTGTTTTACTCAGTTATTTATCTATTTATTTAGTTTTTTAGTAATTTATTTTTCCATTTATTTACTCTTCAATTATTTATTTAATTAATTATATATTTACTTCTTTGTTTTCTATTTACGCATTTTATTTACTTGTATATATATTACATACGTGGATAGTCCCGTAGCTTATCGTTTGGCGTGCCCCTCTGCCCTTCACTCCTCTCTTAGGTCTTCAACATGGAACACGCAGCTCGTTTTAAAGATTTTCTCATACGACAGGGCTCAAACGCGGATATCGTTGCTAGTTACGATAACTATGTAGCGTTATTCGGTGAAACTACGCAGTACGTACCCCGCGTGGTAACTGCAAATTCTTTCGCTACTCTCTTGTCGCAATCGCCGTCTGATGCCCGAGATAGGGGCCTAATAGAGGCCCCCATACCGAGCTCCAGCTTGGAGGCCGGCTCCGAGATGGAGCTCGACGTAGCGGCGTCCGCCGAGCCGCCTGCGGCCGATAACGCGTCCGCGATTCTTGCGACTTCAGCACAAAACATAGATGATGACGGGTATAAAACCGTCACTTACATTAGACGCCGCGGTTCGCGTTCGTCAGATTCTGACTCAGTTAATATAAATGGCACCCGGGTGCCAGCACCGACTACACCGACAGTCTCTAAGCCACACGTGGGAGGACCTAGCTCTATCTCTGTCGCTCCTTCCCAAGCTACCGGTTCCACAGTTAGGAAACAGCGCCACCCGCCTCCTTTCACGATCCAAGACAAGTCCCAGTGGACTTCTATCTCGAATCGACTTAAGACACGTTCAATTAATTATACGTCCGCCCTCTGTACTCCGGCGGGCATTCAAGTCAAATGTTCCACCTCTACTGACCATAGTGCGCTAACAAAATTCCTTAGGGAATCAAAGTTAGCCTATTTCACTTTCGCACTCGAGGAGGAACGCCTCCTCCGCGTAGTGCTTCGCCGCGCAGTCCTTTACTATTGTGAGGCCGTTATGTCACAAAAGGAAGAGGCGGAAAGGCAACGAGAGAGGTGCAGCAGAGTAACAACGACACGTCGACGTGGACTCGGACGCGGAAGAAGGAGAGGTGGTGGACAACTTCACCAAAGGCCACCCTGAAAGACATTCCAGGTAGAGCAAGGGAGGCGGGGACTATAGGGCTGTATGGTTAGGTAGGATAGGGGGAGGGATTTAGGAGGGGGGGGGGTAGTGTAGGCTAGATTAGGCTGGAAAGTCCTTCAGGAAGGTTGAGGTAGATGAGGAGTAAACCTCGATAAAAACCAATGGGGGCCGGCGGCGGAGGGGCCTGTTCTCTCCACCGTTGTTGGCTGAACCCAGGGGGAAAGGGTCGGGGGGCCTGGACTTCCATCGCACGGATTCGGGGGGCTGGGAGGCAGCCTAGCAACCGGAATGCCTCAGCCGGGTGTGGCGTGGGAAACGCCTGGCGCCGGGGGTGTTGCGGAGCTTAATCGCGCAACCCCGGGACACTCCCATAGTGCGGCATAGGTTGTCGTGGAGTTTTAGTCGGTTAGAGTCGCCGAAAGGCCCCACCCCTGCGTGACTAGCACGTAGGTGGTGGGCGGCCCAAGTCGGGCTTCCCCCGGGAGCTTGTTAGGCCATGAGGATTTTCTCTTCACGTTAAAAAAAAAAGGTTGTTACGCTGACGATACCGTTATTTACACTTCCGGCTGGCGGTCGGATTTTCTTAGGAAGCGCATCGAAAAAGCCGTTCATACTCTTGGTGAATAGTTTCGTCGATGGCGCATAGAAGTTAATCCCGATAAGAGTGCCGCAATACTCTTCGATCCCACGAAACGTACTAATAAATTTGAGCCCATCAGGCTATACGGAATCGATATCCCTTGGGTCAAAGAGGTCAAATATCTTGGTGTTACATTAGATAAACATTTAAAGTTCAATTAAATATAGACAGAGTGCGAAACAAAGCCGCTATGGTCTTGGGTCGCCACCATCCGTTGCTTTGTCATAAGAGTAAGATGTCCCTCAGACACGAGCTCCCTATGTATTAGACGTGTATCCGTCCCGTGATGACATATTTTTGCGCATATGTCCAAAGATTTCATAAGCTGTAGGTTCTCCAAAATCGTGTTTTACGTACAATGACCGGTGCCCCGTGGTACATCCGGAGAGTCGATCTCCATAGAGACCTAGAGATCCCTTCTATCTGGGCGTACGGAAAATCACTTACGACTATTTATTTTGAAAAAGCCGCGAATCATCCCAGTTCGTTAGTTATATCCGCCGCACAATACGAACCTGTACCGAACGCTGCGCATAATTATAGACATCCGTGACATATTTTAATCGACCCTCTTGATGAAATAACGGCAGTGAACAATCAGTACCAGCCTGTCTCTCCAAACAGAGCGTGTTCACGCCCACGCCCGGGTAACCACAGATCACGCCGCCGTAGTCTGGGGGTAAATTTCGCTCCCGCACACCAGATTAGGCATCCCTCGGCAGCGGCTCAAGTCTAGGTTCGATCCCTCGGAAGGGAGCCCTTGAGTGCGATACTTGCGCGATACAGTGACACAAACATTTACATCACTGCTACAACATTACACGATTACCCCCACACACGTGCACGCCTACACGCTTACACATGAAAGTGGAAGGGTTTACTTGTTTTTCCTTTATCGAACTGAAAAACTCTTAATTTTCCGATAATAAATATATGGAGGAGTTGTTAAGGCGTGTATGCTTGGTTCACATATACGTTTCAACAACTCACACATATATGAATAGTTAGCTAGGTTAGCTAAGATTGGTCGTGATTTTGCATGCAGCAGGCAACAGCCAAGCCGAGGTGTGCGGCGCACCCTTGAGCTGGTTGCCAAAATGAAATCGGCTGAGTGCCTTAAGCGCTCGCCTTGGTAGTCTGGTGAAGCTGTTAAGACCTTGCCGCGTCAATAGCGTAGTCATTTAGAAAAAAAAAACCTTACAAAAGTTATTGTTCTCGGAACAAGTTACCTCCGAAACTTTTAGCCCCGCTCTCCCCTACGCATAGTATTATTATACGCCTGATTATCAATGGTCAGTCAGTAAATTTTAATATTATATATTGAGATGGAAATATTTAAGTTTTCATTGATAAAACTGGTTGTGTAATATAGAAATTAAATAAATATAGGTAATATTTTTGTTCGTAATCTTGGGTCATTCGACCTCATGTTTTGTTATTTTGGTGTCTTGTTACGTAACATAGCTTGGTTATTATGTACTAATGAAGTAAATGGAAAACAATAACACAACATAAATTCTGGATTGTCGCTACAACTTACTGGAAACTTCTAAAAAGGATCTGCGGTCGCCATATTGTTGAAACGCTGAATTAAACGCCTGTTGAATAAACGGGATCGGTTAGGTATAGTATTAGGTAGAAGAGGACGATACGTGCTATTAAGGAGGCTTTTTTTATTTATTTTTTTCGAAATATAAACGCTTTTGATCGTTAAACGTCTTTACAGCTTCACCGAACTATTGAGACGAGCACTAAAGGCACTCAGCCGATTTGGGATGTTTGGGCGACTAACTCAAGGGTGCACGACCACCTCGGCTTGGGCTGTCGCCTGTTTTGTGCAAAAATCGCGACCTATCTGAGCTACCCTAAGGTAAGCTATCTAGATATACGTATATGAGTTACTGAAACATTGTTATTGTAACCCCAGTTCGAAACCGAGTGACAGTAGAAGAGATATAATTTTTAATATTTTATTGTAGAAAAATGTTATTTTTATAAGGTAAATCTAACAGTTTATTTTAATTTAAAAATGTTTTTCAAAGAACCGAGCTAGACTCGGTCGCCCAGGTACTAAAAGTAAAGTGAGTAATAAAAAAAAGCTAAATAATTACCTCCATATTGTTTTGTAAGCTAGCCTCTCGATTGTGATTTACCACCACATTTTTAATTCTAGTAGTTGTAATTTTAATCGATATTGTAATGACTTCATATTTTGTTTTTAATTTATAGAAAGGCATGATAATGATGTTATCGGTATTTGCTTTAAATAAATATATTGTTACATTTCTTTTTATGGAATAATGTTTTACGGTGACAAATTATAATATATGGAAACTTTTAAACAAAAAATGAACCGCCAAAAAAACTGAAAAGCAAAAATAATAAACCTGTTACTTTATTAATCTTAATAACTAAGTTCTTAAAGTAATGTAAGTATACCTAAATTATTTTAAGTCGGCGCCAAACACACAAGTAAATTAATTACGTAAAGCATATATATAATAAGTTAATGTCAGCGAGACAACAACCAGAACGGGCACACACGTTACCGCTGAAGTTTTCACATTGCATTTTTAATTTGATATGGTTATTTGTTTGAATTTAAAGTAATTTAGTTCATTGATTATTTGGCACCGACTCAAAATCATTTAGCTATACTTACATTACTTTAAGAACTTAGTTATTAAGATTAATAAAGTAAAAGGTTTATAATTTTTTGCTTTTCAGTTTTTTGGCGATTTAAGTTTTTGTTAAAAAGTTTTTATTTTATAATTTTTGGTGGCTATAATCTATTAATTACTACATGCTTAATTTATTTGTAATACACAACTCAGAGACTGAATTATAAATCATTCCCTGTTTTCCTACCCTTGAGATTGTTTTTTCTTATCAAAATGTATATGAGACTAATTACGGAGTATACTCTTTGAAATCAAAGAATAATAATTAAAGTTGGACTATTCTGTCTAATGTTACGCGCGGTCTTAGATATAATCAGTGAATGAACAATCAATAATTCTCTATTTTCATACCCTTAGGGTTGAATTTTTTTTCTCAAATTTATATGGGACCAACTTCGGAGTATACCTTTTCCAATAAAAAAAGAATTTTTAAAATCGTACTATATCGTAAAAAGTTATGCGCGATCCTACATTAAAAAAATATATATACGCGTCAAATTGAAAACTTCCTCCGTTTTTTTGGTCGGTTAAAAATGAAATTTACGTGTAGATGCGTATATGAAATTTCTAGACTATGAAATTTATATTATAGTTTATACCAGGCGACTTTATTAAGCTTAACACCCTTTAATCCTTTGGTAGTTCATGGTCATATTTGACAAATAAAATAATAATATCAAACAAATACCAATAAACAACAAAGAGTACCTTAGTTAAAGATTGTTCTAAAACATTTTTAAAGTATGGCAACGATGCTTTTAAATGTATAAAAATCACATCTAGGTGCGAACTCCTCAAACAACTTTAGAGGGACGCTTTTCAACGTTAATCATTACGTAACTGCTTATCGTGAGAAACTCGTACAGCCGAACGTGGTGGAGACTGCGTGGCACAATTTGATTCACTACTTTCCTTATTATTTCATAAGAAGTCCGTGTGCTATCTCAGAATTCAAAGTTCTTTTTATTAATTCAAGGTTATTTCATATATAACCAACTTATACGTAAAAAAAAACGAATGAACGTAAAATTTCGAGCAAAATTTAAAAACAAGTAACGCATTGAGATTATTCCATAATATGTTCATAAATATTAAATCAATTTATTAAATGTACATACCTATTACAAGAACCCTAACAAGATTTGTTGATAATCGATTGTAATCAATTGATTGTATACGATCCGTTGTGTCAACTCCCTAAATTAAGAATTTTTGACGTTCTGACAGTGGTTTTATAGTGCGAGACGGAAATAAAGGAGTTCGAAAAACAAAACTATCGATCAAACAGACGACAGAAAAAGGTATACGTTTGTGTTAACCAATCTCCGATAATGGATAAAATTTATAAAATACAAAAACAGGCCCGTAACAACTCTAAAACCGTACACACGTATATGACGGACCTGCAAAATTGGGAGTTGGAAATGAAGAGAAAAGAAGCGGCTCTGAACGGTCAATTTGAACAGGTTTAGCGATATTCAACGTTGTTATCGTAGTATTATATAAAAAATTGATAGAAATTCGCCTATTTCTTATTTTTATTTTTGAAGTTTATTGCGGCTTTTCTTTACAATGTACCGTCACGTCGTTTGTAAACATATACTGTGGTGTATTCGAAAGTTCTGGTAGATTCTTATAAACACACCCATTAGAAGAACTACGATAAAGTTCATTTTAAATAGTATTACCTTAAGTATTATTATATCAACCTTATAAAGGTGATATGTATCTAGTAAAATTTATGATCTGTGTAGCCTGTAGGTTAATGTAGAACCTCAAGATAGGTTGTAGAGTTAATGTATATTTGACTGAAAATATCACCAGTACACTGATTTCCACAGTAAAAACACAATATTACACAAGCATAAAGTGTGTCTTATACTTCTCTAGTTTTGTGAATGAGTGGCTTGGCA
Source organism: Antheraea mylitta (assembly GCA_014332785.1). Lineage (NCBI taxonomy): Eukaryota > Metazoa > Arthropoda > Insecta > Lepidoptera > Saturniidae > Antheraea > Antheraea mylitta. The sequence goes on along the minus strand of JACEII010000237.1, from coordinate 13,558 downwards.
TGGCATGTACTGTTTCATGTACATCACAAACTCACAAACTTTACCTATTTATAATATTAGTATAGATACATTTGAAAAATTTACCCTTGACTCTGATTTTTAAATTGTTAAGAAATCTAACATATACTTAGAGAAGCATAGATTTGATTTCAGAATTAAAGTATCTGGGCTTATAATGGGTAAAAACTTATGTTAAAAATAAGATATTTAAGCAATATTGTCAAAGATACTGTCTCAAACAAGGTCATTATTTTGGTTGTCTGTGTTGTAGTTTATATTAGTATTTGTAATTTTCTGACTAGATATATGAAATGCATGAAAATGTATTATGGATTTTCTTAGTACTATTATTTAAATGTATGTAAAATATACTTAGTCGGGTCTGTTGGACCTGTGTTTGACTTAGGTATTTTTATCAGTTTTTTTTTGCCACAAAGCCGTACTTCTCACATTACATCCAAATCCAAGAGTTTAATTGATAACTCACACAACAACTACATGATTTGTTTCAATTGATTTATCAGGTGTAGCAAATGATTATGATTATTCAGTAGTTTTCATTCAGTTTTTTACACATTGCTACGCCCACTAAGTGGAAAGGATACTTGTTGCCTAAAACTTTCAGACTAAATATACCTTAATATTACACTATTCTTTTAGTAATATGTGATGTTGCAAAATCTGAATATGCATGATAATTATTTTCAAGTATCAATGTGTATTGTTATAGTTAATTTGAGAATGAATGATGTTTGTATTTTAGATCTAGTAAATGTTTATTTTAAAGACTTTTACTATATTTCCAAACTGCTTTCTATTCTTCTATTTCCCTAGTACAGTAGAACCTCAGTAAGTCTAAGATCGAGATGTGAAATAATACATCTATTGTTGTTTCAATGTCTGCAGAGTTTTGACTAAGAAAGGTTTTTGTATCAAAAGGTTTCAGATATTTCCATTCTATTCCACTTAATTGTTCTTATAAAGTTAGTGTTTAAAATAACTTTAAAGAAAATAATCACATATTGTCAGCAATGTTTTTAGTACATTCTTTATTATGTCTTCTAACCTATATATTGCTGGATAAAATATGTGTTAAAAAATCATGTAGGTTAAATACATTTCAGATTTTTGAGTCTTAGATTTTACAAAATGGAGGTATTAAAGTGTAAAGTGAAGGCAGTATAGCATTCTTTTGAGTTGTTGAGTTTTTAGGCTTATTGTGGTACTACTATTTTTATAAAACATGTTTAAAAACTTGAATCTCTAGTCACAGATGTTTCTGATTTTATTCTCTAAGTTCAAATGGGTTTGACAATAAGTAAGAGATTTTGGTTGTGTTCTGTGACATTTAAAAATCGATGTAGTAGATAACATTTGAGAATGGAATATAATCAGAAATGTCTTTTACATACAATTCTATTTTTAACTGAATGATTTGAAAATTAACAAAAAGTAGTAAATAAATTTTGTGTCTAGGATCTACCACCAGTTCGGAGCAAATTGAGAAAAGAAAAAACTGGTCACAATAAAAAGAAAGCACAAAAGAGAATTTCTTCATCAGATTACAAGGCATGGGACAGATTTGATGCTGTAAGTTTATTTTATATCTTTGTTGTTTAATTGTCTGTGCTCCTCATTTCTTGCTAGTGAAAATGTTGTCTTTATTTGAAGTACAATTTGCATCTACAAACTTGTCACTATGAAGATATGTAATAATTTGTTTTTTTTTTTTTATTTTTTTTTTTTTTTCATTATCAACTTTACATAGACCATATCGAAAATATTCAAAGACATTTTACTATAGCTTGTTTATAGGTTATAGGTTCTAAGAAATTTGCTCCGTATTCTGATAGACTAAAAGAAGTTAAACTTAAATCTTTATACAATAGAAGAATTATGTTGAACATGACTTTTTTATATAAACTTTTTAATAACTGCATTGATAATTCAGAACTTTTGAATCGATTTAACATTAATGTGCCTTCTAGACTACCAGGATTTCCTGTCTCTTTATTTGGTCTGAAAAGCTACAGAACCAATTTAGGACATTTCTCCATCGTTCTCAGACTTTCTCGACAATATAACAACTTTGTTAAAAAATATCACACTATAGACTTATTTAGTAATTCCCTATTTAATTTCAAATTTAATATTAGTTTTTTATTTAATTAATCTTTGCAGGAGTTTTTTTCCTTAATACATTATTATACATTATCGAATAGTTTTATTTTCTTCTTAATTTTTTCATAATTGCTTCTTTTACTTTTATTGCCTTCTGCATCACATCTTATATTCATAAATACTGTATTCAACTGTAAATAGTGACATAAATAGTTTTTAAGTATTTGTATGTGTTTTTATTTTATGTTACTGTTGTTGATTCTATATGTTAAATAAATAAATAAGGTGGATGTGTTTTGTAACTAGAATGATAAAGAGAAAAATTGAAAATATTGCTTGTGACTTAGATTTTTTTGAATAGATAATGATAGTACAAGTTTTTTGCGGTCAGTTCAAGGATCAAACAAGATGGTGGCCATCTTAATAGAACTTTCCATGGAGTTATTGTGACAATTTATAGTTCATGCTCTGTGGTATTGTTTCCCGTTCACTTTACTTGTACACAATAACTGAATTACATTATGTAAATCTCCACAAACAATGCAAATGTGGACCAAATTACACTGAATATAATAGAAAATCTTCTACATGATATTCCAAGATCCCACAGAAATCTCTGATTTAGAAATTAGTAACGAATATGGTTAACATGGTATAGGTACATCATTAGAAGGGATAAAAGTTATATAACCAGAGAACTAAAGAACTAAGTTGGACATTTGCATGGTATAGGAGTGTGGTAATATTGATGATAGGTTATGAAAGCCATGAGTACTGAGTGAATAGAGGAGAGTGGAAGAAGGAAACTTCTTGTGCGATACTAATTAATTGTGTTAAGTATATGAACATTATTGTTTTTGTAACACAGGATAAAGCATGTGAAGACGTAGACATGGCAGAAGTAGGACCTACGTCATTGGATAGTAAGAAGAGCCAAGATGCCAAGCAGGAGAAATTAAGAGAAGAAGCTCAATATGAGAAAGAAAGAGTGAGTAGTTTTATATATATTGTTTTTCCGAGTCTAATTAAGGGTTTATAAGATTCTAGTAAGTTGAAGAATGTATATCTATTTTTACAGTTGTGGCCATTTTGGTTAATTTGTTTTTTATTGTAGCACAGCAAAGTGATTGCACTATGACTGATGGCAAGCATAGTACAATCCAAAATCAAAGACGATCACAGACAGACACGCCATCTCCGTCATGCTGGCCAACCCGTTATGTTTCAGTCTATCATGATTGCTGATTCAAGCCTCATTCTCTTAATTTATTTCTTTCTACGCAATTGTTTCTTATTCAACTCAGGTCTATATGTATATAAAAATTAATATTTGGTATATGGACTTAATACTGTGAGCAAAGGATAAAGCATCTATTACTTTGCTTCGCTCACAGCTCAAAATGGAGATGGACAGGACATGTGGCTCGTATCCCAGATAACAGATGGACAAAAACCATAACTCTGTGGAATGAGCCTCATGGTTTTTTTTTTTTCGAAATGACTACGCTATTGACCCAGCAAGGTCTTAACAGCTTCACCGGACTATCATGAACCTCATGGATATAGAAGAACTACAATCCATAGCTGGTAGAAACTGGAAATACATTGCAAGGAGTCACGATGCTTGGCTTTCTCTGTAGGTGGCCTTTGTCTGAAGAGGAGTCCACGAAAAATTAATGTTTAAAAAAATGTCTATGTTACATTGGAATGAACAGGCTTTTTTATTTTATTTATTTATATGGCCTCAATATATTCAGATGACTTTAATTTTTGCTGTTTTTATACATAAGATTTCACGCGAACGAAGTCGCGGGCACAACTAATAATAATAAAAAAATAAATATAACTTTTCAGGGAAATACTTTTGTCAAGTTGGGAAAATGGGACGATGCAATATCCTGCTACAACCGAGCCATAGGGTTGGTCAACGATGATGCTATATATTATGCCAACAGAGGACTCTGCTATCTGAAGAAAGATTGGTGAGTTTTGTTTTGAACTAGCTGACACTCGCGACTTTGTTCTTATGAAGATGGTGCTGTCCATCTGGCAAAAATTAGAGTCCGGGATCATTTGCTGTGTGAATGTGGTTTGGATGAGGGAAACCTGGACCATATTTTTTTTAACTGTCCCACCCATCCAGTGAAGCTGTTAAGATCTTGCGGGGTCAATAGCGTAGTCAGATCGAAAAAAAAAAAAAACATCCATATGCAATTCCTCCTCTCCCTCTCCTTTACTCCTTTTATTATCTTTATGTGCAAGTATATCCTCGTCGCCAATTGACGTATTCCGAGATTTCGGATGGGTTTCTATTCTTATTAATAACTAAGAATCCAGATAAAAATAACGCAGCTTGTTTGTAAACCGTTTATTTTACAACTGTCAAAATCACGCGTATCTATCACTACCTACATGTTTATACATTAGTTATGACATACCTTACAATTATCATATATAAAATTAAGCTGTTATTTAATTAATTATTTTATTTTAGTTACCTGTACTATATAGATCTATATTTATACATATAAGGTATATATTTACTAACTTAGTTGTTTAAGAATTTACTAATTAATCCCAATGGTGTATTGTCCTTTTTATTATATGTTACATATAAATGGTGGTGGTTGAAATCAACTTCTAATCTTTTGTTATTCAATTATCATTAGAGTTGTTCTTATTGTACATGACACTGGCAGAATTGTGGATTTTTCCACAGAAGCCAAGGACTTAATATAAAAAAAAGATGGTGCTGTTTATATTAATGAATTTTTGCCTGAATGCAAAAACGCGAGTCTTATCGTAAACCAGCTAACATAATCGTATGTATTCAAATTAGTGAGAAACACACGTGTATCAGCATATGTACCTCACAAACTCAAACATGTTTCATATCTGTCAAGTCAGCAAAACTAAAGTATTTACTGTCACAATCTTTGCACATAGTCAATACAGTTTTTACCATGTAGAGAAAAAAATATGGATACATACAATAATATCTCAGTGTTAACAAGTGAAGAAACTTTCTTTTATGTTATGCTATTGGCCTAACAGATCTTCAGAGGTTCCTCGGACCACATGTAAAGAAATCAATTTGTATTCTTATTATGGTAGAATTTTGAGTACTGGATGACTATTCGTGTATTTAAAAATTGTTTAATAACTGTTGACATTACATTAGTACATTGCACACATGTGAAACCGGCGCTGCTTGCTAGTATGCATTAAGATTGCATTGTGTTAGATGAAAAAAAATGATATATTTAGTAAAATACTTTTTTGAAGTAAAACTTCTTTAGGCGCAACTAGGAGGACAATGCAACGGAAGTCTGTTATGGCAATATGGCGTCAAATTTCTGTACCATCCGGTTAGATAATGGCCTGCTGGATGAGCCTACTAACCGCGTCATCTGTCACATCGACACCATTGAGTGAGTGTTATTGATGTTACAGTTTACATCAAGCCGAGAGTGATTGCACAGAGGCTTTGAAACTGGACCCGACGTACGTGAAGGCACTCCAACGGCGAGCCACGGCCCGGGAGAGGCTCGGCTCGCTGCGCTCCGCCTCTCAGGACCTCACCCAGGTCCTCAACCTGGAGCCCCACAACAACGCGGCCAAGAAACAGCTCGACGCCATCAAAGCGAGAATGGGAACCAAGGGGGTGAGTTGAGAATGTCAAATAAGTCACCGATGGAGTATACTACTCCCCCTACTACACGACTTGTATAACTTTTTGGCGGTAGAGCCACGCTGAAGCTATTACTGATTTCAGCATGAATGGGTCGGCTCGCTCCCTGTACTATCATCCGACCCACGTGAAGTAACAGTGTTCACATTGTTTCGTTTCGTTCCGTCAGTGAGAGCACCGGAGGCCAATCTTCCCACCTCTTGTCCTCTCCTTTCCATTCCACCATTCAAAATCAAAAATACTTTGTTCAGTTTAGGCCCTAATAAGGCATTTATAAACGTCAAAAACTACCACCGGTTTGGAAATAACCCAGTCATCGAGAAGAATCGGCAAGAAACTCGATATGGTTTATCTTTTTAATAAATGTATATAATATTTAGACTATATTACATACATGACAGAAACGTTTTTAATGGATGCACAGAGATGATTCAATTCCAGACATCACTATCGTTCACATACTGATCCACTCTATAATAGCCTTTTGAGACGAAAACCCACTTGACATGGCGCTTAAAATCACAATCCGGCAAATAGGTAATTTCCTTTGGAACTTTGTTATAGAACTGTACACTATTTCCGAAAAAACTATTACTCATTTTACTAAGTCTAAAACATGGGATAACGAGTTTTTCACGGTTCCTAGTATTAAGACTATGCCGGCCTTTTACGAAATCCAGCTTATCAAGGTTTATCGGACATACATTAAATTATCAAGAATGTATTGGGATGGATGAGTTAAGATACCGAATTCCTTGAACTTAGTCTTTAAGGATTCACGAGGTCCCATATTGTAAATTGCTCGAACTGTCCGTTTTTGTAATAAAAATATGGTGTATACCTCAGCTGTTGTCCCCCACAACAGAATGCCATAATGGCATACATTAAACTATGGAAGTAGGCGAAGTAGACTAATCTAGCAGTGGCAATATCAGTTAGCTGGCGAATTTTACGTACTGCAAATGCAGCAGAACTTAATTTGCTTGCCAATTGTTAATTTGAGGACCGCATTGTAATTTTAAATCCAGTGTGATACCCAAGAATATAGTATCATCAACTAACTCTACAAAATTCCCTTCAATCTGCATGCCGCTATCAACTCATGGAACATTAGGCAAAACAAATCTTAGACATTTTGCTTTGCCTGTATTTAGTACTAAGTTATTTAATGCAAACTAATGAGAAATTTCATTTAAAGTATTATTTACATGCTTAACCTCTGAGTCTGTCCTTTTCACTTTAAATATAATTAAGTATCGTCTGCAAAAAGCACCATGCCAGCACAGTTATTGACCATTAGCGGCAAATCATTTATGTATATTGAGAACAAGAACGGCCCTAGAATAGAGCCCTGTGAGACGCCAATTCGCACAAAGGATCCTGCAGAGGTTACCCCTTGTATGCTAACTTTCTGACAGCGATCTTTTAAATAAGAGACTAGAAGGTCGAGAGAAGTTTCACGAATACATAGTATTTTTATTTTAGAATAAGCGTACTATGGTCAACGCAATCAAAGGCTTTAGACAGATCACAGAACACACCAACTGCATCATGCGAATCCTCCCAGGCACTCAATATATAACTTATGAGTGTTGCACCGGTGTCAGTAGTAGATTTCAATTTCGTAAAAACAAACTATCGACCATCCAGAAGTTTATGTACATTGAAATAGTTCACCAATTTGTTGAGCATAATCTTTTCAAAAATTTTAAGTACTTAACGGACGGAAGTACAGAAATAGGTCTATAATTTCCAAGACTACTTCTGCAGCCTGATTTAAACAAAGAAACCACTTTGCTTAATTTTCATTAAATTGGGGAAAGTTCCTTTTGCTATACACTGGTTAAATATGTTAGCCAAATGTGGTGAAATAGTAACAATTAAAGACTGTACTACTGTTACCGATATACCCCACCACATATGTCTTCGGTGTGTTTAAATTTTATTGCTTGAAAGTCCTTATTATTTCACCTGCATTAATAGATAAAAATCTATAGGTGCACTCATACCTTTTAAAAGAGCTGCGGCACCCTGGGCTGATGATGTTGTATCCTTTGTTACTTGTAAAGGTATATTAGTGAAATAATTTTGGAAAACAGATACCACCTCTGTATTTTTTTAAATATGTACTCTGTCCACATTTAGATTTAGTGAATTCACTTATTTTATTTTTACCTAATTCTTTATGTATGATATGCCAAACAGTTTTGGTCTTATTTCTTGATTCGAGAACTTTATTTCCTAAAAACTTTGCTTTGGCAGCAATACAAACACATTTAAAAACTTTAGAATAATATCTAACATAAGCATGAAAGGATTCACTACTTGTGATCTCCTATGATAAAGATCATACAATCAATCTCTACTTTTTTTAATGCCTGTTGTTGCCCACTCATTATAACTATTTTTTCCATTTACATTAATAACCTTTATTGGGCAATATTTATTAAATTTAGTGCTTATGATATTAAATAAATTTTCATAATAACAATCTGTATCTTGATTATTAATCGTTTTGGTAGATAGGTTGTGCAATATTATAATTTAAAAGACCTATGCCCGTTTTCACCAACGTTCCCTAAATTTAAGGGACACTTAAAACTCGTTTAAGTGACCACTTTGGGAGATTTCGTTTTCACCACTGTCTAAGTGTCACCTAAGACTCTAAGGGCTACCTAAATTTTAAGGGACGTAAATTCGATCCCTTAGCGCTAAGTGATGTTTATTTTACGAACATATCACATTAAATTTGTAGTTAGTTCGTTTATACATCGTAAATTGAAGAAATATTAGAGTTTTTGAAACTTTGGTAGTTAAAGAAACCGGAAAATTAATAAAACGTCAAAAGTTCCTTATTATGACGATGCATTTGTATACAGCTGTTAATTTTATCCATGTAATATTTTAGTTCCTTATTTATTTTTTATTTATTGTTCCTTATTTTGTGTTTGTAAAAATATTTTTTTATATATTAATATTAATTTCTTCCATGGTCCACATTGGAATCTCTGGGCTAATTTACGCAAATTTTAACATATCCAACAATAAACTTATATTATTTTTGTTTTGGAATTTTTTTTCATTATTATTTTTCAAAATTAAGGAAAAAAACGCGCACATGATACCTTAATGTTTTAATTAACTTACTATTTTTATCTTTACTTTTTCTGCTAGTATACAATAACTACAAAAGTAGGTTCCTACTACACAATAAGTAATCAAAATAGTATAATTTAATTACATCAAAATTTACTCAACATGCACTGACCCAACCGAAACATTCGGTAGGTACATATTTAAAGCGGACCCCCAATAAAACTAAACGGTCATCCCTGCACTAACACAATAATTAACAAAGTTTAAAAAAAAAAAAACATTCTTTGGTCACTCATTTTATTTTAAAGTAGTATTTGTATTGTTTTCATAAGAATTTTATGAAACTATTGCTTTGAAATTGATACTAGCACAGGTTCCGTCTGCTTCAATAAAAGCTTGACGATAAAACTGACGCTTAACTAAGTGCTTCCTTAATAAGTGTCCCTTATCATGATGAAAACGAAATAAGTTAGGTAGCTGATTTAGAGGACACTTTAGCTTAAGGATCCCTTAGTTAGGGGTAAGTTAAGGGAGCGTTGGTGAAAACGGGCACTAGTCTACTTTTTGATATAAGTCTAGATTGTTTTTTGCAGTCAACTCTAGGTTTATCACAAGACTTATTTTAACATGGAGACCTTTGTGATCAGAGCGTATTCCAGTAATAATACTACTGCCAATCATCTTGAAGTTACTAAAAATATGATTAATGCAAGATGCAGTTTGAAACATACATCTGGTCGGCTCATTAAAAAGAGAATCCAGGTTAAACGACTTAAATAAAGATGTGAACATACTTCTGGCGACATACTTAAGATATCTATATTAAAGTCACCACAGACTAAAACTCGCTTATTACTATTCAAAATTCTTATTAAAATTTCCTCCACTTTTTGTAGGAATTGACGAAATTCCTCCCAAACACAGGCTGGCAACGCACTTGCGACTCCCCTAGTGTTAGTCTCTATGGACTAGTTTAGGCCCCCCTCGGCAGCGGCTCAAGCCTAGGTCAGTTCCCTCGGCGTGGAACCTTTGATTACTCTACTCGCACGATACAGATGCACAAAATCTTACAACACATACACGCTTACACATGAAAGCGAAATGGTTTTTGCTTTCCCCTTATCGAACTTCAATAGTTTAGAAAATTATCCGACACAAAAGACATATAAGAGTTGTTGAGATAAATATGCTTGGTACACATATATGTTTTAACTAGCTGTTACCCGCGGCTCCGTACGCGTTTTTTTATTATTTTTAACATGACAAAAGCGTGCCGATATGCCTGGTGTTAAATCTGGAGCATGGTGGTTTTAATATATTCAGATACAATTAGCGCTTCTGGCGTTGTAAAAAAAACAATGTAATATTGGGATTGTTAATTTTGTTTCAATTATCCTTGAAGAAGTCCCTTTTCTTTAAACTCCAGAATTGTATTTCAGCAGTGAAGCTATACAATTTTTTCTTATGACCCGTGCCCTCCAATAATTTGGCATGACACTTATTAAATTTTCATACTTTCAACTAGTAAGTAGTTGGTATCTTAATTGTATTAACAATTACTTATATTGTTATATTGTTATATTGTACTTATACTGTATATTGTATATATACATTGTGTTGGGAGCCCGTAATTGAAAGTGAAATGAATACAACATATGACAAAGATAGACATATATACAGAAACTCTTGGTTCTTTGTAGGATAATCTGCAAGAAATGAATTTTATAGTCAAAATTGAATACTACCTGTAAGGTGACTCCTTTGGCTGACTTGACACTGGCAGAACTAGTAGGTATCTACGAGACGCCATTATTAAAAAGTTGAGGTTGAAATGACATAAACATACCATATGATAAGGAAAAGTATATCTCGGCGCCTACCCACATTAATTGCGTCATCCGATTGCCGTGTAGAAACTACCCGCACTAGTTGCGTCACCCAGTCACGCCTCTTTCCCTGCTACTGGACTTTATTATAAAAGGAGCGGAGCGACCGCCGTTAAGTTGGTCTTGGCTCTGTCGACACGCGGTACATACGTACGTTGCAAGTCGTTTAACACCTGTATTAGTGAAAAACCATAAAGATTTAAGCGCCATACAAACGAAAATAGACCTTATGATGCAAAGGTTAGCAAACAGTTTGGCAGTATAAGGTTTAAAAAAATACTGGATTTATTACAAGATTTGAATAATTATAAATGATGTAATGTGAAATTCCAATGATTATGCAAAATGTATTATTACATTATTATTTAATTTTTAAGAACTATTTTTTGTACTAAACCACGAAATGTCCAACTTAGCTATTGTATTTGTACTTTTAGGTTAGAAAAAATATTTTACATTAAATACTGAACTAAATATACATTAAACTACTACAATATGAATATATCAAATTAAATATTGAATAATTTAGACAAATGAATATGATAACAATACTTTTCAGCCAATTAACTTTACTATTATTCTTTCGCCTTATTTCATATAAAACTTATTTCAAGAAAATATACAATATTTTATCGATCATAAGAAAAAAAAAAAAACGAAATATATTTTAAATTAGATATAATTTTTATGAAAATAATATCAAATACATGATAATATAAAAACCATATATAATCTGAATATAATTAAATATATTATTGTGACCATAGATTTATAGACTCATATGGTACGTGTACTAAATGTCTTTGCCGATGGCGGGAAATTTAAATTTTTTTAAAAAAGCGCGCTGGGACCAATCTGTCCCAAAGCTAGTATCCAGGTTAACCTAGACTCTCTATAATTAATTTGTGCAAACGAATTAGTTATTATTTTATATTGAGATGCGATAAAATTATTATTATGGGTGGTTCATGATATTATAATGGGAGGATTAGTGCGTTAAATATTTATGTGGGTTATGTTTTGTAAAAATATGTAAAATGTAAATGTAAAAGATAAACCAGATCGAGTTTCTTGCCGGTTCTTCTCGATGACTGGGTAGTTCCCGAACCGGTGGTACTTGACTTTCATAAATTGAATAAAAAGTATTTGACTTTTAATGAGTTAATTATGACATTATTATTATAGTGGGTGGTTTAATGAGATAATTATGACGATAACATTATAGTGGGTGGTTCAATGAGGATATTATTATATTTTTCCGCCGGTTCGCGCCGACATATACATACTGAACCCATTACAAAGAATTCAGCAAGTATTTATATAGAAAAAGTCGAAATGAGAATAGATTAGAAATAAATCTGTTTCATATACATACTTTTTAGATTTTTGTCTAAAATTGTTTGGTCGCGTAACGTCTTAAGACTTGAGACACCCAAGCCAACCTCACCTGCACGTGGTGCACCCTGCTGAATAACGAACGAGGCAATGGCGAAAGCGGGGTGGTAGGGTTTTACAGCTTGACTGGGTCGCAACCACCATGTATATGGCGAAAAATCCCGTCATAGTGACTCGCTTCTGCGCGTCACGTTTCGGGACCAGCCTGTGCATATCCAGTACCGGGTGACTTTCGTCATTATGGCCGGCATGACAGCGGCGACCGGCGATGGATAATTTGTCTCGGTGGTTGCCGATGTTTTTGGATTGTACTATGCTTAACATCAGGCGTAGTGCAGTCACTATTTCGTGCTTCAATAAAAAAAAAGTAATAAAATTCATTTCAATCATTTTTAGACAAGTGTGTCTGTCTGTAGAAATTTATTAAAAATTATAGAGGAAATAAATTTCTGCATTCATGATGAAACCATAAAGAAACGAATAAAGTATGTTCTTCTGTGTAGCAAAAGTTATTGTAATTTTAATGACGACTGACTTTAATGAAGACACGTTCCATGCGGGCAAAGTAGCGGGCCAGTTATATTATATAGAGACAAAAATATATTTCTAAAATTGATTGTAATGTATCATATTACATACTAGTTTCTGTCCGTGTGGAATAGTTACTTCGGGCTCACACTAACACACAGAGAAAGCGCTCAAGGAAAAATAATAATTCTGAGACATCCTTCATTGATGCTCCGCTCCTATTTGTCTTAGCGTGATAATATATTGCCTATAGCCTTCCTCGTTAAGTGAGCTGTCTAACACAGAAAGTATTTTTCAATTCGGACTGGTAGTTCCTAAGATAGTACGTACAAGCTAACAAACAAACTTTCCAGCTTTATATTTCAATTTTTCTTCAAAAAAAATTAAAAAGTACAGACAGACACGTGACATTTACATTCTTATTGGCTTCAACAAAAATTGTGTGTCCGTCAGACTAAATCAAAGTCATCGCCAACATCAACTCCCACAAACGAGAGCAAACCGATCGCGAAGGCCCGGAGCCGCGGCAAGCCCCCTACCGGTACCACCAGTGAGCCCAGGGTCGAGGCGAAGAAACCCTCGCCGTTGGACCTCTGGATGGATGGAGTCGGTGAGAAGATCACCGTGATCAAACCGGTGAAGAAACCGCCTCATCTGAGATCCAAGGTATTTTGTATATGTTTGGAACGAAATGGTAGAAATCGTCACTTAAGGAAAAACCGTTACGCTTTTTCCCTCTCGTCTCTTGCGACTGACTTTCTCCCTCTTCCCATGCAACTCTCTCCCTGTATCTGTTTTTTTTTTGTATGTGAGTACTGAGAGAAATTGTGGAAATGACATA
>JACEII010000236.1:70102-84039 GCA_014332785.1 Antheraea mylitta | reverse complement strand
TGGAACGCCACAACTTATACAAAATAATTTCAATGTTTCACATTTGCTAGGTGTCCCGTGACGCTTCAATTTTTTATATATTAAAGTGTCACTTATACAAAATAATTTCAATGTTTCACATTTGCTAGGTATCCCGTGACGCTTCAATTTTTTATATATTAAAGTGTCACCCTTACCATAAATAAGCGCCTACTTCTAAAAATAAAAGAAAGGCGTCAATTACATCTCCCTTGTCTTTCATTTGGGGTAATTCGGTTTGAAAAACCGCAATACCTCTATGATAAGTATCAGTAGGGTAGGTAGACAGTTTTTCTAGCTTCTGCTCTCGACTTCGAGTTTGGGCTAACACGCAGAGGAAGCTCTAAAAAAACATTTTCGAAACATTCCTCATTGGAGTTCCGCTCCTATTGTTTTTTTTTTCTCGAATTGATTACGCTGTTGCCCTAGCCAGGTCTTGATAGCTTCACCGGACTACTAAGACGAGCGCTTAAGGCACTCAGTCGATTTTATTTGACAACTAGCTCAAGGGTGCACGGCACACCTCGGCTTTTGCCGCTACTTTTAGTCCTAGCGTAATGATTTATAGATTCCTTGATAATTAAGCTATTTATCACTGAAATAATTTTCAAATCGAACCAGTAGTTCCTGAGATTAGCACGTTCTACCAAACAAACCCTCCAGCTTTACAATAAAGTATAGATGTATTGTTCATGTATTCATAGTCCGCGTCCAAACGTTTATAACCAACTAGCCTCTGCCCGCGGATTAAATACACTAACACGCAGCAGTTCTCAAAAGGAAAAACATCCCGTTTTTGAATCATTTTTCATCTGTGCTCCGCTACTATTGGTCTTAGCGTGATGATATATAGCCTATAACCATTCTCGATGAATGAGCTATATAACACTTAAAGAATTGTTGAAATCGGACCAGTAGTTCCTGAGATTACCCCCTACAACGTCACAACGTCACAAACTTTACCTCTTTATAATATTAGTATAGATGAATGAATATCTCAGGGGGTAATCTCAGGAACTACTGGTCCGATTTCAACAATTCTTTAAGTGTTATATAGCTCATTTATCGAGAATGGTTATAGGCTATATATCATCAGGCTACGACCAATAGGAGCGGAGCACAGATGAAAAATGTTTTAAAATCGGGATATTTTTTTCTTTTGAGAACTGCTGCGTGGTGGTGTATCTATTCCACGCGAACGAAGTCGCGGGCAGAGGCTAGTTTGTATTAAAGAAAAACAACCAAAACATATCTTCGTCTAACTTTTATTCTGCCCGTAAACTTTTCGTCACGGAAATCTGTATGAACTAATTCCGGGCTCACATCCCGCTTTTCTAAAGTCCTTCGATAGTTTTTTATCATGTTATATTTCTCCACAAGCAAAGCATCGTTATTGTGATCCTTTGGAACAGCCGCTAAAGTCGTGTCCACCCACGCTTCATAATACGGTTTTGTATAATGCGTCAAAGATGTTGGAGCCCATTTAGCCACTTCTGTGATCGGAGACAAGTTATTTCCAACCGCAGACGTTTCAGGTGACCTCATTGCGTTTGGCCGTTTTCTTCGCCGACCACCGGATTTCTTCCGAATAACCGGACCTCGGATATCCGGTTTCCCTATTACACTCGTCCGGCTATTCGTCAATTTAACTTTTGTTTTAGTAACATTCGTATCAGTAGATTTAGAAACCTGATTACCGTGTTGTGTTCGTAAATTAACCTCTAATTGTGCCGGAAAACTTTTCTTGTTGATAAAATTTGTCACTCTTATCACTTCAGAAGTGTTCTTCCTCGAAATGACGGTTTTTATTACCGGTTTTCGTACGACCGGTTCGTTATCCGGCTTGCTATTCGTATTAATGCAATTAACCGGTGCGTCTATTGGTGAGGCTGCTGCGCATTTTACTTCGCCCTTTAAATGTTTTAAAGATCTGTTAACTGAAACAAAAAACGTAACAACGTATTGGCGTTGACAATTGACTGATGTCATACTCTTTTCTAAACTACATTTCATCATCATCATTACTCTTATTCCACCTAAGTAGGGTCGGCACAACAAGTTTTCTTTTTCCACTCTCTCCTATCAAATGTCATCTCAGTATTTACACCTCTTACGCACATATCATTTTTCACACACTCCATCCACACCTTTTTCGGTCTTCCTCTACTCGTATATCCATCCACCATCATACTCAATACTTTTCTAGTCACATGATTTTCATGTCTTCTCATGACATGCCCATACCATGCTAACCTATTACTTCTCTGTCACTGGTGCTATTTTCAAACTTCCTCTGATATACTCATTCTTAATCTTATCCATTCTAATCACACCACACATCCACCTTAACATTCGCATCTCTACCACATGTAACTTTCTCTCATCCGTTTTTTCGTAGCCCAGCACTCAGATGCATACAGTATGACCGGTCTTATCATAGTTTTATAAACTTTCCCCTTGAGTTTCAAAGGCATTCGTGGGTCACAAGCTACCCCAGACACATTTCGCCATCCTGCATTTATCCTATTCCTCACATCCTTATCAATGCCACCGTTGTTTTGTATCATTGAACCGAGATATCGAAAATTGGAGCAAGCTGGTAAGGGTTCACTATTTAAGGCTATAGGAGAAAAACTAGATGTACCACCAAAGTCGCAAAACAAGTATTAAGTATTTTTCTAAATAGCATTGCTTCAAAGATTATGATAATAAGAACTAGAAGATGAATAGAAACTTTACTAATATTATAAATACAAAAGTTACCCTGTCTGTCTGTCTGTTAAGCTATCACGCCAAAACTTCTAAACCGATTTAAATCAAATTTGATAAACAGGTAGTATAAAGTCTGAGAAAGGATATAGGTTACTTTTTAATGCGAAAAAAGTCGTAAGGGGATGAAAATTATATGGAAGTGCCGTCATTTTTAGAGCTAAAAGAGTAGAACTTGTTTTTAGGCTGTTGATTGGATATCAATAAATATGACATTCAAAGTTTCTAAATGTTTTACCCTCAAGGGCTTAAAATAACAATATGAGATAGGAGGATGAAAGTTTGCATGGAAATATGTAAGGTTCCGCTCCGATTTGAAAAATTCGTTCAGTGTTTGATAGCTCATTTATTATAGAAGGATATAGGTTATATATCATCACGCTAAGACCAATAGGAGTGGATCACTGATGAAAAATGTTTCAAAATCAGGTTTTTATTAAGCGTTAGCCCATAGTAATTATTCCACGTGCGGACCAGTACAAATCGGACCAGTAGTTCCTGATATTAGCGCGTTCAAGCGAACAAACTCAGTAGCTTTACAATATTCGTATAGATTAGAAATTAGCATACCAATTTTATTACTAACAAACTTTCCAGAATTTTGGTTACATTTCAATGAAAAAGTACATTTATCTTTTAAACGCCTTCCGTCATCATACAAATCTCGAGCAGATTCTTTCTCTGTATTTTTTAAACTGATTTCTTTGCAAACGTTTTTCCGTTTGCATGCGTTTTTTGTATCCGGCTTTTTACGTATAGAGTCTCCACAATCCGGTATATCAGGTTTATCGCTCACCGATGAATCTATAAAAGGTTTTTTCAAATCGCCCCTATCTTTTGTAATTTTATCCAATTTGTTAATTATCTCTGATTGTTTATATTTCCTATTCATTTTAAATTTGTTTACACTAAAAATTTATAGAATCTTCACTGCAATTTGTCAAATGATGTTTTAGTGACGTGACACTACTCGATATATGAACATTAGATTACTATAAAATTCATTTACTTTACTTTTTACATTTATATATTTATTTATTTTAGGGTCGTCAATATGACAATACACTAGTACATATATAAAAAGTAGGACTATTATGATTCATTATAAATGTAGTCATATTTATAGACAACCACGGCATGCTCCAACACTTAATTAAATATTCATAAAGTAAATATTAAACGTTTTTTACATATTTAAAGATTTAACATAATAATACAAAAATAGAGAATTGAAAGAGAAAAAGTATTAAAATACTGAAATTAATTGATACTCTTAAATCATACTCTAAAACACTAGGAATATAACAAAGTAACAGAAAGAGTGTGGAAAAAATAAAAAGAAATACTGAACCAATTAAAGCTGTATTCTGTGAATAGACTGATATGTCTCTGTCGTTGTTTTAAAATGATTTATATATTTAAAAATATTTATTTAATATATCTGAGATTGAAAAAACTCCCGAATTTCGTGGTCGCTCTGTATGAAAGTTCACAAATTTAAATATTTTTAATAAAAACAATTTTAATACTGGGTACCTATTTTTATGTAACTGGCCACTGGCGTATCATTAAATCAAGTTCTCTAATGTTCAGTCTATCATCATGAAGATTAATATGGCGTAAATATATGTAGATGAGCACACAAATATAGCTAAATAACAAAAAATACATTTGCCCTAGGTGCATGTTATTATTGTATAAGATATGATAAGTATGCAGTCTGGATTTTAGATGGTCAATAATTTAACTCAAAAAATGCCACAAGTAATACAGTTAAATTACATGTGAAGCAATAATTGCTTGGTAGTTAACGTTTCCAGTCACCGCCAAAATCGATTTACGTTCCAATTTTTATGAATAAGCCCAAGTTTTCCACGAAGGAAAACAACATGATGAAGCAGTAGTGCTTTATAAGGGCCTTTGTTAAATTCTTCTGGCTTGTGATCACCATTCAGTTGCAAACCTCTCGTCAAGCAGCTACAGGTGTGTTCCGGCGTACACTTGAGAGTCACTCAATCTCAATCTCAAATCAAAAATTAGTAAAAAACAAAAAAACATGTAATGTTTACCATCATGAGCTACAAGCTGCAGGTGGTCTAGCTAAGCTGAAGGTATTACTGGTTTGAACATCAGATGAAATTAATCAATCGCTGAATCCTATAAAGTACAAAAAGCTATCATAGATTGCTAGTTTCAAGAATTGAGTTAGAATCATACTCTTCGAAGCGGAACATGCCACCTTGAGAGATGTTATGGTAAAATAGCTTAATATGCTCAGCATCTATCAAAGTAAGTTGATCACCTAAATAAAACATTAAAAAAAGGAAGACTAATAATTAGTGTCTACAATGATAGCAAGAATGCTCTTACATATGTAGTAACATCTAATTCATAACACACACTTTTTAATATAAAATGATATCGACTATCGATAAAACAGAAATCTTGTCAAAACACTAGTCCGGTTGCCATCGAGATTAATATATATTTTTAATTTTGAGAGTTGAGATATCAGTGAACGAGGTTTTATATGTTTGTTATTTTTCTTTACAATATTTTTAAAATAAATAAAAAATTGAGCCGTCACGAGACGCCTGGTAGATGTGAAATATCGAAATTGTTCGAATGGAACAAATCTCAAATTACACTATTAAAAGTATGCGAACTTAGTGCGGCAAGAGAGATTACACACCAGTCGCTTACGCTGCCATTGTCGTGTCGTCGCCACGCCAAAAATCAGGTATACTCGTACCTATAGATGTTTCATATCAATAAATCCATGTACTGTTTACATTAGAGAATATATATTGTCGTATGTGTACAGATATTTTTGACGTTAAACTAAATAATAGCTGATCTTATCGGCGTCATTTGTTATCTTAAAGGTATATTTGATGTACAGTGTAGAAAACATAAACACCACACCGTTTGCCCCACTTATTCCCACATACGCTGCTACTACAAGAACATTTCTCAGGAGAAAGTTTCTTCACAATGTTTTCTTTTATCGTTACCCAATAGTATTATCTATATATTAATACGCGAAGCAAAAAAAATTGTACCCCTTTTTAACCTATTTCCCGTCGACGGGTGAACTTGAAATTTGTCATAGTTAGTTAAAGTTTATATGGCGGAGAAGTGCAGAAAGATGTTTATTTTATATAAAATGCATTAGAAATACGTTAAATTAATTAAAATAATCATTACTCACACTCATGCTTGAATTTTACCCGACATATACACACATGTAAATGAAAAAGACATTTTGACAGCCGTCAATAATTACGAAGTTCAAAAGAGATTGCTATGCTCGATTGTATGTATTTTTAACTCTTACGTTCCAATTACCATTTTTCATCCTAAATTCAACAATGACATTATAAAATGTAATTGTTATTGTAATGTTTATTATTTTTTTTATAGTGAACTCACTTCAAATGATGATTTAATAAAAAAAATAAGCCAAATAATACTTTGTATAATCAAAATGAGTAATTTGTTCATAAAAGTAATCCATGACTTAAACCTCCGCGGTTACAATGTTCCAATTCAAGCTCATGTAACAACAAAAAAGAATTTATTTTCAAAAGCTAATGGTAGTATTAAAAACATCTTTGTATTGGATTCACCATTTGATTGTATTGAGGATCCATTACTTTTCCAAACGATGATACTGGGCATATCACTATTTCTCATAATGAACAGACTACATTTAATTCAATATCACCCAGAAATACAACCCGCCCATGGTGTCATGTAAAATTAATTGAAAATTGTGTCATGGGTTGCGATAAATTTCTTTATTTTGGTAAAGTTATGTTTGCCTAAAATTTGAAAACTTTACCATGTGACTTTTGTTTCAAATTTATAATTAATTTCAATTTTAATTTACAAATTGATTTTTTTAAATATTTATATAATTAAAGATCATGGCAAATAACTGAGTAGCCACAATGAAAACCTTTGATTATAGACCCTTTGACAAAAGAACCCTAATAAAGTTCAAACTTTAAAAAATCAAATAACTATGGTCGAATGTCGACCACTGGGCGCCCATTAGTCAATTTAAATTAGTAATTGTACGCGAATTTTCAAAAATTCGTTGATTTTTAACAAAAATACAACCCGTGTGATTCGTTGATAATGTAAATTTTTGTAGGTGAAAGAATGTTTCAAATTGATTAACAATTTTTGAGTTATCCATTATTTTTTAAAATATAAAATGTAGATTCTATATATATGTCAATATATATAACCATAGTTACTTTAAGGCTCAATCGTGGACTATGTCTATTCGATACGAAGTGTCCGAAAATCTAAAAGATTAGTATCGATATTGGAACTTTATAGTGAACATGGGGAACATCAATTAGTCTAATAAATGAAATAATAGGAGTTTTTGACGAGATCTTGGAATGCTATGTAGTGGTCTCTATGTTCTATCCATAATCGTGTGTTATTATGCATATTTTGTAATGTTGGTGGTGCTTTACGTAATGTCGTTTGGTTATTGTGCACAAGTGAAGTGGATCGGTAGTAATACCTTGAAGCATGGATTCTGAGTTGCCACAAAAACTCCTTGGAAAGTTCTAACAAGACGGCCACCATCTTGTTAGTTCATTAAAATTATATCAAGCAACTTGTGATATTGTTACCCACTTGAAAACAACAGCAATAGACAATTAGAAGACTGGTTGCAAAATATAAAATAAAATAAAATAGTAAAAGGATGACAGTAATTATAACCTCAAAATATTAGACCAAAATTTACAAGAACTATTTAAAATGTTTCAAACTTTTATAACGTTGAAGAGTTAAAAAAAAATATGAAAATGGACAAACCAATTACAAAAGTATTAAAATCTAAATCATCAAACAATGCTATAACAATGAAACTGAATAAACGTAAGAATAAGATGACAAAGAGTAACGCCAACTTTCAAATGAGCGTTATGAAGAAGAGAGGAGTTTATGTTGAAAACAAAGATGAAAAATTGGGTATAAACGTTCAAGGTATATCTAACTTCCCAATTATATTTACTATCCTCTGCCCGCGTCCTCGTTCGCATGGAATAGTTATTTTGGGCTAGTGCTAACAAGCAGTGGAATCTCTCAAGAGGAAAAGACCCCGATTTTGAAACATTCTTCATTGTTGCTCCACTCCTAAGCGTAATGATATATAGCCTTTAACTATCCTCGATACATGAGCTAGATAACACTGAAAGAATTTTTCAAATCACATCAGTAGTTACTGAGATTACCCCCCACAACATACCACGTCATAAGATTTACCTCTTTATAATATTAGTATCGATAATTGGGCTACATAAAGTTTAGTCGTGTGATAATCATTGCATATTATAAAGTCCTCTACCACGAATTTGCATAACCATAATAATGATTTTTCCCTCTTTATACAGGTGGTTAAAAACTGTATTTCCGTGGAATTCGAATAAATATGTAAAGTTTGTATTGAACTATACAATTTAAACATATAATTTAATTACAGTTGCGACTCAATCGAACAATTTATCGAAGAGACCTCGACCAGGCAAGAAATGTTTTTTAACATCGGTCCTAACGATGTTGTCAAAATCCACAGTTGGCACCCAACATCCTGACGTCGATAACGCGAAAAATAGAAAACATATTGGAAACCGAAAAAATATTAAAAAGAAAATTGAAAATCTTAGTGAAATAACCAAAGATCCTATGAGCGAGAAAAAAAAATACAAATCGAAAATTTTAAATCATAAAAAGGATGAGAAACTTGTAATTTTGCAATCTACTAAAGATATTATAACCACACCTTCAATTGATTCCGAACAGAGTCATGCTGGTCAGAACACACTGAAAACAAATTATTTAGAAAATTATCTAAGACAAGGCCTTTCTGCTGAAAGGCTCCTTGCTACAAAAGTTTTAGAAGTAGAACAATATAGAAAAGAGAAGGTTAGATTGAAGAACGATCCACCGACGTTAGTAGCTGATATAAAGCATGAAGATGATGAAGGACTTTATAATTTCTTCGTTGATTTATTAGAAACTACACTAAGTGTGTGTAATCTTAAAGCAGATGGTAATGAGGTACCAGCAGATGTCAGTAACCCAAAATTAGATCTTGAAATACGTGAATCAATTGCTGAAAAACTTTACATAACAGATAAACATAAATTAATTGGCGACGAAAATCAACACCTATTAAAACCCGTCCATCATATACCCAAGGGTCAATACAATTGGGATGATATAGAATTAGGAAAAGATTTTCAGGATTATCCGCAAAAGACATTTAAAGAGAGGCCCTTAAAAGTAGGAGCTAAAAGAAGATTAAAATCAAGTTCTTTTGACTATTCTAAGAAGAAACGCACAAAACCTAAAAGAAAAATGAATAAAGCAAGCAGGAAGAAATTCTTACTTAACTCATTAAAAGAACAATTGAGAATGGAATCCGAAGAGTACATGGAACCCAAAAATATCTTTGTAGCACTAAAAAAAATAGCAGAAAACAAACGGAGGTACGAAAAATCTATAAAATTCCACCAACAATACAAAGATGGTGGCAACGCTTGCAGGTTTAAACGTCGTAAAGTCATTTCGGCTAACAATGGGAGTAAGAGAAGAGAGAAGTTGAATCCGAAAAGCGAGATTTTAAGATCGCCGCATATGATTAGTCCATCTGTAGATTCGAGAACCGAGGACGCATTACTTAAAGTAACTACGGATTTTGACAGCGATTCACATCATTCTCTAGAAGTTTATGGTTTCGATGACGTCACAAATACATATAAAAGGCAGGAGTACGAGGAGAAAATAAGTTTAAATTATCATTCGTCAGACTCGATTAGTGATAGCGATATTGATTCAAATGAAGTTATACAACAATTTTCCATCCAATAGATGTGCTCTGCATTTTGTAAAATAGTGTTACAACTGAAAAAAAATATTACGTACTTATTTAAAATGATTGTTTTGCAATTTTTTTTTAATACGAACTTTTTATTTTTTCCATAGATAATATGTTTCTTGATTTTATAACTTTTAAAATTGTACTAATAATCGCCCGTGACATTATGCATAATAAATATTCTTGTAATCAAAACTAAACTGATAATTATTATCCAGGTTAATTTAAAGTTGAACTTATTTTGATGAGCCTTATACTAGTAGATAGATAGCTTCCTAAGAATATTATATATGCTACATAGTATTACATAACTTTACTATAGTGGCTAAGTCGATGTAATGCTAAAACTTTACAGAAGTGACTGAATATCGTATACACTCCCGCACACCCGATTAGGCCCCCCTCGGCAGCAGCTCAAACCTAGGTCCGTTCCCTCGGCGTGGAGCCCTTGAGTACGCTGCTCACGCGATACAGTGACACAAAACATTACATCACTGCTACATCACACACATCACCTATACACACGTACACGCTAACACGCCTACACGCTGTTTTTCTTTTTCAGAGAAATAAACGTCAAAGAGTTCTACCCTTATTTTTCCTTATCCTATATAGTTTTGAGGAATTCTTCCGACACAAAATACATAGGACTTGTTGAGGCACGCATGCTTGGTACACATGCATGTTTCAATAACTCATATACGTATATCTCGATAGCTTAGCTTAGGTTATCTCAGATAGGTCGCGATTTTTACACAAAATAGGCGACAGCCTAAGCCGAGGTGTGCCGTGCACCCTTGCGTTAGTCGCCCAAACATCCCAAATCGGCTGAGTGCCTTTAGCGCTCGCCTCGATAGTTCGGTGAAGCTGTGAAGACTATTCCAGGTCAACAGCGTTTTCATTTCGAAAAAAAAAATCGTATACAGAGTTTGTATGAGTTGAATAGGAATATAAAATAAAAAGCAGTCTATAATTTCATCTAAATATAACACAGAGTTCTCATGAAGTAATGGTGGCTCGTTGAGTAGTGTGGTCGGAAACCGTATACTTAGCTTTCGATGAAAAAAAATTGAGGTGTCACGGGACGCCTAGCAGATGTGAAACACATGTATACGCTATGGTATGCCAGCTCAGTGCGGCAAGAGAGATTGTGCACAGTCGCTTGCGCATAGCATCACGTCTCACACACTCACCATGCCAACAATCAGGTTTACCCTCACCTATAGATGTTAGCCGAAAATAACTATTCTACACGGACAAAGTCGCGGGCAGAAGTTAGTAAAAAAATAAAATTGTTACTCGGTCAAGTAAATTGCAGTAAATAAACAAGATTACCAAGATTTTTTATGTTAAATATTCTTTCTGTGGAAATGTGAGCAATCAGATTCTTAACTGACCCATGCCCACTTTGTTGGGTTGTAAAAAAATTTCATTGTCATAATATTACGAGTGTGATTCGGATAGTATTGAGTGCTATGTATTTTGATATGAATTCATATTTATTTTTGATAATATAACCGACAAAAATCACTTGACAATGTAAATTATTTAATTAATATAAAAAAAAAACTACGTTTTGGGACTTAAATATAAAAGTTAGATAAATGCTGTCGTTAGTTTTTTTGTAGGCATTATCAAGCTCTACAACTTTTCTCTAGAACTCAATCATATATCTCTTATTGTTAAGGCAGCGTTCGTAAGAAACATTTTCGTTCGACCATTTTTTCTCTGACTTACTTTACAAATCCGACTCAAGAATATATACCTCTTTTAATTCAATTCCACCGATCCATTATGACAGAGGAATAAATATAAGTCAAAATAGGTTCACATGAAATTATATAATCCAAATGTAAAATAGTTACCTACATTTTTAAAAAGTTTACATTTTTATTGTGATTTTTTTAAACAACTTATCTGATAAACTTCCTTGGACAGGGATTTGCTATTGATCGAGGCTTAACAGAAGATATAAGAAATGTAGTATCAACAATAACAGCTCATAGACAGTGGCGTAGCTAAGGGGGGACGGCGGGGGCGGCCCACCCCGGGTGTCACCCGTTTCGGGGTAACCTACTCGAGCCGGACTATGATCATCAGTTGTAGTTTTTTCTACCTATAAAAAATCGTAAATCTGTGGCATAGAGCATAACCGCCACTAATAAAATAATCTAAGTAACAATAATATCGTACCACCAGCATAATAAATTGATATTTAGAAAAACAATGTGCACACTGTCAATCGATCTGGGATTCCCCCAAAATTGAATACCCCGTTCGCGCATAACCAACGCTAGTCAGGGGATTCCCTCGATATAGCGCTCGTCACTTGTATTGTGGATTGGGCCATTTCTTTTGTTTCCGACCGCATTCATTTCAATATTCTCTTTACTCTTACGTGAACGTGTGAGCGTCTAGTGCAAAGTGTTTGTTAATTATTAGATAAAAAAATAAACGAGGTAAGTGAAGTATTTTTGTTATTAC
This sequence comes from Antheraea mylitta, assembly GCA_014332785.1. Classification (NCBI taxonomy): domain Eukaryota; kingdom Metazoa; phylum Arthropoda; class Insecta; order Lepidoptera; family Saturniidae; genus Antheraea; species Antheraea mylitta. Next base: position 71,861 of record JACEII010000236.1, on the reverse strand, counting down.
AGGTAATACTTACATTTTTAATTCATTTAGTGTCTAACAGCAGTATCTTAGATTATGTTGAAAAACCCTTCAATTATTTCATTCTCTTTTAATTACTGTGTATTTTAAAACTATATTATTGAGCCATCCTAAATGATAAATAGGTACCTACAGAAGGTATTTTAGACGGATTGCAGGAATATTCTTTTTGTTTAGCCTGGTCAAGTATTACTATCTACTAAAGGTATTTATTTATTAAAATAGGTTTTAAAGGCTTTGCTGGCGTAAAAAGATTTTATTTATATTTCTACACGTTTTACGATATTACTTTAGGTAATAATGTTTAATTGTAAATAGTATACTAATTAATTATTTACTTACTTATTATTTTCCGATCAGCAATGGGATTTGTTTATAAAAACGGAATGCATTAAGTTTAGATTTTTGATCGAAAGTAATCATAATCATATCATACAACTTCGCGTACGTTGATTAGGCTCCGAGATGAGTAGCTCGAGCACTCGTGGCACGGATATCACAATCAACGGTGTAGTATTTAACTAGTATTATTCAAATAATACTTAAATACATATCTATACCCAGACGCAGGATTGTTAATTTATATAAAAATGTATTTCACAAAGCTAATTACGTAACGTGTAGGTGTTTATTAACTGTTATAATTAGTTTATAAAATCAACGTATCATTTACTAACTAAAAATATTTTTTAGAATATCCAGAACGAAATATGCCTCGGGGAACTCATACTTCGAAAAGAGAAAGCGGGTTTCAACAGAGAAAAGCCAAAAAGGCTAAAATGGATGAAATTCAGAGCACGGACGGTTCTCTTTTCAAATATGTCACAAAAGCAGATAGCGTCCAAAGTTCAAGTAAAGTACCCGAGTCTCCTGCTGACGAAAGTTATGTTTCACATCTTGGAGTCTCTCATTCAGATAGCAACATCGACAATACAGAATCAATGAAGACGACCCAGGACCTTGACGGAATCAAAATAAAAAATGAAAATGACGCCGTTAATGCTACTTTCGGAGATAGCATTGGCTTCGAAGAATCAGTTCAACACTTGAGAGATGTTTCACATTGGAGTTTACCGGTACCTGATAATGTTCGCATTGACATAATAAAAAAGGGCAGTGAACATTTCCAGAACAAAGAAGGACCGTTTCCTACTGTATCTCGTCATGGTTCAAAGATTAAAGGTGATTCTCGTCATCTTTCACAGGAATGGTTTTATAAACAGATGCCTAGTGGTGAAAAAATTCTACGATCATTAATGGTATTTTCTCGTATATCAAATAACCTGTACTGTTTTTGCTGTCGTTTATTTGCTGTAAGTAACATACAAACAACATTTACAACTGGATTTCAGAAGTGGTGGAAACTAAATCCTAAAGTATTAGACCATGAAACTTCATGTGAACATTTAGAAATGTGGAAAACTTTGGAAATGAGATTAAAATCTCACACCACAATAGATGATGCAACCTTGCAATTAATGAATACGGAAAAACAGAAGTGGAAAAATCGTTTATCTAGATTATTAGATATAACATTGTTTTTGGCTAAACAAAACCTAGCATTTCGTGGACACGATGAAACCCAAAGGTCGTCTAATAAAGGTAATGTCTTAGAACTAGTTAAACTGCTGTCAAAGTTTATACTTTTTGATGCAGTACTCAAAGTACATATACTATATTTGGAGCAGGAAAAATCACCTAAAGTAACATATTTATCGCCAGAAATACAAAATGAGTTCAT
>JACEII010000236.1:5600-69702 GCA_014332785.1 Antheraea mylitta | reverse complement strand
TCACCTAAAGTAACATATTTATCGCCAGAAATACAAAATGAGTTCATGAATGTTTTAGCTAATCATGTATAATGTCAGCTTATCAACGAAATTAAATCGGCAAAATATTTCGGAATCATGTTTGATAGCACACCTGACGTTTCACATGTCGATCCAATGTCTGAAGTGATTCATTATGTAAAAATTAATAATAGAAAAGTAGAAGTCAAAGAAGTATTTTTAGGATTCTTTTCTTTACATAGAAAAAAAGCAGCTGATTTAAGCGCTGAAATACTAAAGAAGCTTGAAAACGATGGCTTAGATATTATGATGTGTCGTTCTCAAGGTTATGATAATGCTGCAGTTTGAGTGGTATACACGGAGGACAAAATGTGACTTGTGTTACATTTTTCGGAGGAGTGGAAACAATATTTAACTTTTTTTCAACCTCCACAAGCCGTTAGGAAGTGCTCCTCGATCACAGCAAAGCATCTGTTAAAAGACTTTCGACAACGCGCTGGAGTGCTCATTACGGTGCAGTAAAAGTATTGGCAGAAAATTTTGATGGGATAATATCTGCAATTGAGGAACTATGTGACCAAGATGTAAATTTAGAAACTAGAGGTGCTGCACATAATCTTTTGCCAGCTGTGTGCAATTTCTCATTTCCGTGTTTTCAATTCTTTTGGAATGATGTGCTTTTGATTTTTTTGATTTTTTCGAAATGACTACCCTATTGACCCAGCAAGGTCTTAACAGCTTCACCGGACTACTAAGGCGAGCGCTTAAAGCACTCAGCCAACTTTATTTAGGCACCCAGCTCAAGGGTGCACGGCACACCTTGGCTTGGCTGTTGCTTGTTGCATGCAAAATCGCGACCTATCTTAGCTAACCTAGCTAACTATTCATATATGTATGAGTTGTTGAAACGTATATGTGTACCAAGCATACACGCCTCAACAACTCCCCCATATATTTATTATCGGAAAATTGAGTGTTTTTCAGTTCGATAAGGGAAAAAAGTAAACCCTTCCACTTTCATGTGTAAGCGTGTGGGCGTGCACGTGTGTGGGGGTGATCGTGTAGTGTTGTAGCAGTGATGTATATTTGTGTGTTACCGTATCGCGCAAGCAACGCACTCAAGGGCTCCCTACCGAAGGATCGAACCTAGGCTTGAGGCGCTGCCGTGGGAGGCCTAATCGGGTGTAAAAAATTGTTTGGTTCCGAACAGTCGCCCCATCGACCGTCGTCGATATGTATAAAGTCCTGTACGCTGACGACTGAGCTACGGTTATATATAGGGGGTAAATGGTGAGATTCGAACCAACGTCCCCGTCGTCTCCCTCGATACGAATAAGTCGACACACACGACGATTGCGCCAAGACGAACTGGATTCGTCCCAAGAAACGCATGCCCGGTGAGTTAGCATCGTCCACCGATGCTGGACTTACACTTAGAGCGGAACTTCAAAAGGACATGTCGAAACAAGAGTAAAGTCCATTAAAGACGTAGCTACATTGTTTGAGGTTGTGCAGTCAAAGACCTTGCTTTCGGCAAACACTGAACAGTTACAATTTGCTATATCAAAATTTACTAACCTTTACGATGAGGTATCAGAAACAGAACTCCTTTTAGAAATAACAAGATTGAGTAGACATTTAAATGCGGCTAATATTACTGTCTCTAGTTGGGTGACACTGGACTTTTTGAAATTTATCGTGAAATGGGATTTTACAGAATCTCTTCCGAATCAAACGGTCGCACTAAAGTTATTTATAACAATATGTGCATCAGTTGCTTCATGTGAGAGAAGTGTCAGCGAATTAAAATTAATTAAATATTACTTGCGGTCTACAATGACTGAAACCAGATTAGACAATCTTGGTATTTTAACGATAGAACATGAAGCAACACAAAATACACATTTTGATGATTTCGGAGTTCGCTAGTGTCAAAGCTAGAAGGAAGAAATTTAATTTAGTTTTAACAAAGTAATTTGTTTCACATAATATTCAAATATTTGTAATAAAATACGAATTTTAATAAAATGTAAATGATTATAACTTTTTTATTTTAACAGTTTCGATTGAGTTTTGGGGTGACACCTATAAAATCCGCCCCGGGTGTCACCCATGCTAGCTACGCCACTGCTCATAGATAAGTGATTTTGCTATATCCCTCTATGTTTAAAGGAACTAAAAGTACAATGAAATTAACATACTAAATTAAATTATTATTCAGTTCTTCTATTCAATGGCCAGCAAGCTCCTCATTCAAAAAAGCCAGATATAGACAACTAGCTTGACCATGCCAACTTCAATGGACACTCACCACTCAGACAGTATTCATAAGAATAATTTTTCTTCTATTTTTCTCTGATTCATTTTGCAAATCTGACTGCTACAAAAAAATTATTTCCTTTTTGAGGTACATAGCCTAATATAGCCTACTCACAAATAACATGGCTTTCCTTTGGTAAAAGAATTTTCTAAATTGGTTTAGTACATCCAGATATTACCCCCCACAAACTCATAAACTTTACCTCTTTATAATATTAGTATAGTTTTGAAAATGAAGTTTCTTCACACAAAGCCATTTTTTACTTAAGCATTGCTTAAATAAACATTTACAACTAAATATTTTTTGGAAGATCCACAGTGGAGGAGGGAGAGAACTGCATGCTGCTCACGAGCCAGCATTGGCGAACTACTATACTAGTTAATCTGTGATATATACAGTAATATTCCTTGTTGCACCGTTAATTATCATTACAAACATAAACATGCACTTCTATTCCCAACTCAATCTATAAAAAAATAGTATAACAATCTAGAACAACATAATCCGTAACTTTGTACATTAACATGGCTTAAGAAAAAGTTTTGGCTCAAATATAATATTTTATATCCTCTTATTCAAACAGAGATCAATTTTAATATCGCATAATATGTATAAACAACATGTATTTTAATAACAGCTAACTCGTTAAAAAAATTGGTTGCCTGTAAAGTCGGTATACGGGCGAAAGTTTTACGTGACAACGACTTTGAGTGGTAAAATAATTTTCGTATAGTAGTCTCTCTCGCTCTTAGGCGGGCTAACCATGCCCGAGTGGAAGGGACGCGTGCCTCTCACTCGCTCTCATTGTGAGCGCATAACGTGAGCGGAGCGTAACGCAGTTTCTTGAGTGTCACCCGGCAAACCAATTTATAAGACGTTGTCACGTCAAAAACTCTGGAATTGAGGACTCCTCTCTAAAATTATGCAAAAATTTTAAAATAGCCATATGTTTTGGCATAGCAATTAATACTGTATGCTCATCAATACCTTCCACAACCTCTATATGCATTATGGGACAATAAGTACGCACAGTGCAAGCGTCAGGTCCCACGAAATTAAACTCTTTGACTGGCTCTCTACTGACAAAATCTAGATCTCTCTTTGTGTATGGGCCGTAATATATGTGGATGATTCCCCCATGGTACCAATGAAGATGTCATCCCCGTATATGTGGATGACAATCATAGTCCGGAATGGTTCTTCCGGTGCAGTACGGCTCATACTGAATGTGCATTGGGAATACATATGCCAGTTGTGGTATACTGCTAAATTGTATCTACTCATCATGTGTAATAAATAATAAACTATATGTATCCACCAGAGTACATGTTCTTACTAAATTAGTACCTGAGAACTCATATACATTTCTTTTATTTGTTACAAAGTATATAGTGTTATCTTTGTATCCAAGGCACTCTATATCTTCTTTACAGGTATTCATGTAAGTACAAGATAGGTTGTTGTGGAAATTGCATACATATATCTCGGAATTATTTATTACATAGTATACTTTATCACTAAGTAATATGAAATGAGTTGCCTTCTCAAGGGTAACATGTGTTATATAATCGTCTCTTCGAATAATTTTAAGCATAATAAATAATAATTTATTCTCATTCAACAGAACACTCGCTTGTTCATTTTCGTCATATCTCACAAAGCAACCTTGTATTACTTTGGTCTTTATTTTGCTCAATGTTTTCAACTCTATAGCAGCTTTGGTGTGCACACCTATTACACACAGGTGAGAGAGAAAAGGACGTTATCTCATCTGCAACAGTGCTTGCTAAGACGGTTTGTTCAAGTTTCGACCACAGATTGAATGCTGTATACAAATCGTAATAATTAAACTTCGATCTGACTCTATACTTTGTTTGGAAAAACATATTTGTGTAATCGTCCATACAATAACGCTTCCATAAAGAATCTTTGCTTTTCATACATTCTACGATGCCTTTCCATCTCGCGCAGATTAAGCGGCAATCGAACAAATTTTTCGGAGGCAGGTAAATGAATATTTGGATTAAAATCTCGGTCGGAAATTCTGGCAGATAAAGTTCAAAGGTATCTTTTGCAGTCATACTTGGAATACTGATCTAACCTGGTTAGCGGTGGGTACTACATGCACAATTTAATTTATATTACTGAAGAATCTCAAGTGAAATTTTCTCTTTCGGCTATTTGGCAGATTCATATGTAACACCAAAAAATCATGATTCAATATTGATTTACGAAACTATGTTGAGTCTATACATTTTTTATTTTCCTACCTATTTATTGATGTTTTTTTTTAACTTTATTTTTGGCAATTAATCTTTCAGATTATTACTGCCATCGTCACGTAGTCGATAATATTACAAGCGTCGTGCAATCACTTCAATATTGCGTCGTGTGAGTCAATATTCTAACAAGATGGTGGATCCCTTGTTAGAACCTGCTAGGGAGTTTTTGTGGCATCTCAGAATTTCATGCTCCGTGGTATTATTTTCTATTCACTTCACTTATGCGCAATAAACTAACTAGATTGCGTAAAACTCCACCAAATTTACAAAATATTAAATCCACTACATGAGAGACTAAAATCCCGCCAAAAACTCCTTATTGATGTTTATTATTTTGATTTACTATCAATTTGACGACTGTTAACTAGGGATGGTCGATATTCTTCGATATTAAAGAAAGCTGAAAACATCGATGTTTTGATGTCGATAACATCAACATATCGATGTTTTGTTTCCGATAACATCGGCGTTATGAATATAATATATATTTTCAGACATCGATATTTCGCTACCGATGCTCATCGTATATCGATACTATTGAACTGATATTTACATAGATGTTTTTTATAATATCGATCATCCCTACTACAAACTAATCAAGTATAGGGATGATCGATATTCATCGATGTTGAATAAATATCGGTGTTTAGCTGAAAAACATCGATGTTTTGTTTTCGATGAAATCGACTCATCGATGTTATTGTTTTGATAACATCGACACGTCGATGTTATGAGAATAAAATATCGAAATGCTAATGGGTCATCTAACGTACTAGATAACTATCATATTTAACTAATTAGTAAGTCGTACGAATAGTTATTTCTTTGCATTTTCTAAGAGAAAAAAGAAAAGGAGAAAGCTCCAGAAAGGATTTTTTTCAAAACTGGCCAACTCCGATACCAGCAACGGAACAGAAAATATGAAAAACACTCAACACTACTGTAGTTTTTACAGATAGTTCTATTTGCTAGCAAAAGCATCGATGTTTAGAGAGATCCATATTTTGCAATCAATGTTTATTGTACATCGATACTTTTATACCAATGTTAAAATCGATGTCAACATCGATGTTTTTCTAATATCAATCATCCCTAATCAAGTACTAGTAAAAATATTCTTCTAATAGGACAAGCGAAGAAATTAATCCATACTGCCAATTCTGAAGTTGTCAATATAAGTAGTTCTTATGTATTCTTTAACTAGTTTTCTTCTATGTCCAAGTTAACGAAAAGGCATAGGCGCCAAATATTCTATATAATATTTCAGACGTGCTTGGTGTTGATAAAGTCAAAATGTGCCTATGGACGGCGGCGATCACTTAATATTAGGTGATCCGCCTGTACGTTTGCCTCCTATGATATAAAAGTGTCCTCGATGTTTTTCTAATGAATTAATGTTAAAAATTAATAAATGAAATGAATGTTGAAAGTTTCTCATGAATTAGCTGGATGAGCAGGAACTGTCTCTGCAATACTTTTACCCGACTTGACAGCTGTCTGCTTCTCAGCAAGGCCGCGACTTTATCAAGTGTAACTGCCGTAACATATAGTGGTACGTACCTACCTGATTTTCGCTTCAAGGTGATAGTTAGCGAGACAAGCTTAAAAATAAGCCTACCACCACGTTATGGTTTCATAACGATGTTATCCTTCAGCGAAAGCCCGGGGTAGTACCACCCTCTCACAGAAAACCGAGGTGAAGTAACAGTGTTTGCATTGTTGCGTTTCGTTTGGTCACTGAGAGCGCCGGAGGCCCATCTCCCCTCCTCTCCCCATTCCCCCAAAACACAGGCGGCAACGTACTTGCGACTCCCCTGGTGTCGCTTGAGTTTATGGACGGCGGCAAACACTTAACTTATGATATAAAAAAAAGCTTCGACTCATACGCAAAGATTTGAAAGTACTTCGATCGACACTGTTTTATAACACTAAGCCATCATGGTTTTAAATATGATTTATGTTTTGTGTATATCCACACAATGTTACACTACAATATTATAACAGACCACGGCGGCGTGACAGATCACGCCAACACGCTATATTTGGAGAGACAGGCTGGTACTGATCGTTCACTGCTGCTATTTTATCGGGAGGATCGATAAAAATATGTCGCGGACGTCTTTTATAGCGCGCAGCGTTGGGTACGGCGGATACCACTAACGAACTGAGAAGATTCGCGGCTTTTTCGAAGTATTTACTAGTAATTTTATATACGCCCAGATAGAAGGCATCTCCAGGTGCCTGTGGAGATCCTTAATCCGGACCTACCATGGGGCACCGGTAATTTTACGTAGAACGCAGTTCTGGAGAACCTACAGCTTATGAAGAATATATTTTGGCATGTGTATAAAAACAGGACAACTATGTGTCATAATAGGATAGATACATGTCTTATACAACTTGGACTTGTGTTTGAGGGACATCTTACTCTTATAACAAAGCAAAGGATGGAGGCGACCCTTGTAGTCCGGTGAAGCTGTTAAGACCTTGCTGGGTCAATAGCATAGTCAGTTCGAAAAAAAAATGGAGGCGACCCAAGGCCATAGCGGCATTGTTTCACACTCTATCTATATATGACTTGAACTCATGTTTATCTAATGTATCACTGAGATATTTGACTTCCATCTCACAAAAAGGCCTTTACATTTTTCGGGTTAATATATAGCCTATGAGAATCACAAATAACATGGCTTTCTATTGGTAAAAGTATTTTAAACATTGGTTTAGTAGATGCAGACATTACCCACTACAACCTCACAAACTTTACCTCTTTATAATATCAGTATAGATGAATATAAAATGTAGAATCATTTTAAAAATATTATACCCCTTTTAGTTTCAACCTACCTACACATTTTTTTTAAATTGGTCTTTTACTAATGATATTAATAGTTTTGATAATGACAGAGAAATAAAATGTAAGTCAAAATTGGTTTACATTTTTATTAATCAAAATTATATAATCCAAAAAAGTAAAATAGTCACCTACATTTTTAAAAAGTTTACATTTCTTTGGTGATTTTTTTAAATTACCTATCTGAGAAACTTCCTTGCACAGGAATTTGCAATTGATGGAGTCTTAACAAGTAATAGAAATGTAGTATTAAAAATAACAGCTCATAGATAAGTGATTTTGCTATGTCCTCATAGTTCGGTGAAGCGGTAAAGACCTCTCCAGGTCAACAGTATTTTTCTCTTCGAAACAAAAAAAAAACTATGTCAATTTATGCTTAATGGAACTCAAAGTACACTCAAATTAACATATATATTAAAATATTATTCAGTTCTTTTAATTCAATTGCCAGCAAGCTCCTTATCCACAAAAGCCAAATATCAACTAGCTTAGAGCTCGGACACTCATTGTTCATAAGAACTGTTCCTTCTCAGACTAATTTGCTAATACAACTACCACAAAAAAGCCTTATCATGTTTGAGGTTAATATATAGTATGTGACACTCACAAATAATGTGGCTTTCCATTAGTAAAAGGATTTTCCGGTTTTTGTACATCCAGATATTACCCACTAGAAATTCACAATCTTAGGTAAACCTCTTTATAGTTATAATATAGTTTTAAAAATGAATTTTCTTCACAAAGCCATTTTTCGACCTAAGCATTGCTTTAATAATATCCATTAAAATAACTAGGGTTAAAAATACACTCTGCAGATTTTCTTTGCTCAATATATGTTTCTTGCAAGTGACTAGCCATGCTATTCTTGCTTTCCAAAAATGTGTGTCTTTTCTGTAGGCTCGCGTTTCATAAACAAGTTGTTTCATACAAGGCAAGTTATTGAATAATAGTCCATTTCTGCACTCAATATTTTTTGGAAGATCCACAGCGGAGGAGAGGAAGAACTGCATGCTACTCACGAGCCAGCATTTAAAGACTACTATAATAGTTCATCTGTGTTATGTGCAGTTATATTCCGAGTTGTACGGTTAATTATCATTATAAACATGCACTTCTACTCTCAACTCACTCTATATAAAAATAGTAGAACAATCTAGAACTGCATAATCACTGACTTTGTAAATTGACATTGTCTAAGAGAGTTTTGCCTCAATTATAGTATTTTAAATCCTTATATTCAAACCCAGATCAATTTTAATATCACATCTTCTTTATATATAAATTAATTCTGTACGTGTTTATGTCACTGAGCTCCACCTAAACGGCTGGACTGATTTTGATGACATTTTATGTGCGTGTTCCAGTCGGTCCAAGAATGGTTTAGATATACAACTGGACCCGTTAGGTGATGCTGCAGTTGACTCATAGGTGTTTTTATTATTAAGGCAGGACAATGTCCACCCGGTCAGCTAGTAATATTAATAAATAACATTTGTATTTCATGAACAACTAACTCATTAAAGAAAACTCTGCAATTGAGGTTTCCTCTCTAAAATTATGCAAAAATTTTAAAATAACCATCTTTCTGGGCATAGCAATTAACACTGTATGCTCCTCAATACCTTCCACAACCTCTATATGCATTATCGGACAATAAAATTGTGCAGGGCAAGCATCCGGTTCCACGAAACTAAACTCTTTAACTGGATCTCTATGGTTAATATTTAGTACTCCATTTGTATATGAGGCGTAGTATATTCGGAGGATTCCCCACATGGTACCAATAAAGATGACATCCCCATATAAGTGGATGACAACCATAGTCCTCAATGGTTCTTCCGGTACAGTATGGCTCAGACTGAATTTCCAATGCGAATAAATATGCCAGTTGAAGTGAACCAGTAAATTGTACTTACTCATCAAATGTAATAAAGTATATGAATCCATCAGAGTACATGTTATTACTAATTTAGTACCTGAGACCTCATATATATTTCTTTTATATGTTGCAAAGTATAATGTTTTATCTTTGTATCCAAGGCACACTATATCCTCTTTACAGGAATTGATGTAAGTACAAGATAGGTTGTTGTGGAAATTGCATACATATATCTCAGAATTATTTATTACGTAATACACTCTATCACTAAGTAAAATGAAATGTGTTGCCTTCTCAAGGGTAACATGTGTTATACAATCATCTCTTCTAAAAATTTTAAGCATAATAAATAATAATTGATCCTCATTCAACAGAACAGTCGCTTGTTCATTTTCGTCATATCTCACAAAGCGACCTTGTATTACTTCGGTATTTATTTTACTCAACGTCTTCAAATTATAATAAACTATAGCACCTCTAGTGTGCACACCTATTACACCTTCAGGTAAGAGAATAAAGGATGTTATCTCATCGTCAACCCTACTTGCTAATGCAAACTCATTCTGCACTAAGACAGTTTGGTCAAGTTTCGACCACAGACTAAACGCTTTGTATAAATCGTAAAAATTAATTTCCGATCTGCCTTTATATTTTGTTTGGAGATACATATGTGTGTAATCGTACATACAATAACGCTTCCATAAAGAATCTTTAGTAATCATACAATCTACGATGTCTTTCCATCTCACGCAGACTAAGCGACAATCGAACAATTTTTTCACGGGGAGGTAGGTGAATATTTGGATTAAAATCTCGGTTGGAAACTTTGGCAGATAAAATTCAAAAGTATCTTTTTCAGTCATACTTGGAATAATGATCTATCCCGGTTAGCGGTGCTTATCACATACACAATTTAATTCATATTACTAAAGAATCTCAGGTGAAATTTAAGATCATCTCTTTCGGCTATTTGTCGGGTTCTTATATATCACCAAAAAAATATGATTCAATATTTATTTACGAAACTATATTGAGTCAATACGTTTTGTATTTTCCTACCTATCTATTGATGTTTATTGTTTTGTTGCGTTTTACTATCAACATGACATTTTTGACAACTAATCATTGTAATATATTCGTCCAATAGGACAGGCGAAGGAATTAATCCATACTGCCAATTTTGAAGTTGTCAATATATGTGGTTCTTGTATATTTTGTAGTGAGTTTTATTCTATGTTGAAGTTAATACAAAGGCGTACGCGCTAAATCTTCTATATAATATTACGTAAAATTTTAAGCATCGTTTTTATCTTAATTTTCAAGTTGTTTCTTTTGCCAATTCTGAAGTTGTCAGTACGGATAGTCCTTATGTATTCTTTAGTCTGTTTTCTTCTAAGCCCAAGTTAATGTAACTGATTAAGCCCCAAATCTTCTATATAATGTTTAAAACATTTTTTATCTTTTTAATCTTTGAATAATCATTAAAAAATGTTCTGATATGTTCATGTGTTGTCAGGATATCAGGATATGTCAGGAGAATGATATTCAAGTATCATGCGGTTATTTCAACGTTATAACAGCATGGTGGTTCTCTATTTACAACTTTCCTGGGAATTTTTGTGGCATCGCAGAATTCATGGTCTTTGGTATTATTTCTCATTCACTTCACTTATGCACAATAAACTAACCATATTACATAAAACACCACCAACTTCACACAATATAGAGTCAAGTAACAAAAGATTATGAATAAAAAATGAAATCCATTACATGACAGATTGAAATCCCGCCAAAAACTCTGATAACTAATTAAGTAATAGTAAAAATATTCGTCCAATAGGACAAGCGAAGGAATCCATTAATCCATACTGCCAATTCTTAAGTTGTCAATATAGGTACTTCTTATATATTCTTTACCTAGTTTTCTTCCATGTTCACGTTAACGTAAAGACATAGGCGCCAAATATTTAATCTTTTACCTATCTATCTATATAATATTTCAGCCATTTTTATCTTCTTAATCTTCGAGTAATCATAAAAGAAAATTGTTCAAATATCTCCAAGCTTGGAGTTGATAAAATCGAAAATATTTTTAAAATTATTAGGGTAAGTTAGGAGATCGATATTGAGATAAAATGTAGTGCAATTATTTCAATGTTCCAACAAGATGGCGGTTTTTTTATTAGACCTTTACAGGGATTGTTTATAGCATTTCAGAATTTATGCTTTGTCGTATTATTTTCCATTCACTTCACTTATGCACAATAAACGAACTATATTACATAAAACACCACCAATTTTACACAATATGGAGGCAAGTAAAATGAATAAAATATAAAATCCAACCAAAATCCCTAGTTCTCTGTATATAGTATCTTATCTATGCCCCTAGTCCTACGGTCGTATGTTGAGATTATAAAACAAGAAGCGACATTTGCTGCATTGTTGCCAGTTTATAAAAAAAAGGTCAGTCCAGTGTCCCATGTCCAGTCTCAGCTTTCATTAGATAGACTTTATTTGGAGCTAACTATAATTGCCAAATACATTATGTAGAGAATTAGTATTGTTCTACTTTTATCTAATACTTTATTGTTCAGCTACAATTATTCGAGTTCTTACTTTTATTTTAATATTCCAGTAGTAATTTATTTTTATTGTACTTTCCTTTTTACCTCTAATCTTTTGCAAGTATTCTATATGTAAATCAATCTGGTGTGAACCTATGTGTCCGCTTCAATCAAATAATCAGTCTTGCGTAAATTAGCCTTCATATAATACTTCTTCTAATTCATATAATACTGACTTCATATAATAGGTGAATATTTATTTGAATTATAATTAATTAAAAACCTATTAGAAAGCAGGTGTAACATTGAGTCTACTGAAATAATAATAAATGGCAATATAAATTCCTATAATTTCGAAATGGTTTTGTATTATTCAGCACATTTACTGTGCTGTGCACAAGGCCGAACTTAAAGATATAAGTGGCCAAAAAGTTTGACGTGTATAACCTGTATATATTAATCCTCTAATATTTTGGTAGCGTTTCGATTGGGCTGACAACACTTAAATTAACGAATTGACTTTTTGAATTGGAGGTTTGGTTGTTACTTGTTTATTTTAAATTTAAACGTTCTTTAGTATTATCAAAGAGTATAAGTATTATACTGTAACATGTCTGGATTTAAAGCCTTGCAGGATGTTAGTAATAACTTTGAAAATTATTTACAACACGTTTCAAAAGAATTATACTCGGCCAAAATTAAAAGCAGCTTCGATGAACGTGTTCTGGAGAAAACACAACAAATCGTATTATTTTCTGCTAAATTAAAATTGTTACAAGCGAAATCATGTACTTGTGAGTATTAATTGTTACATATCAGCGTTTACAAGTTCGAAATAAAAGAAGTTAACATTTATTAGCGTCATATAATATACATTTTTCGCATATTTTTTTAATCATCAGTACAGTGTTTAACGCCATGAAAAGAATCCTTTCGATACAGCAGATAAAAATTTATGGAGTACTAGCTTCTGCCCGCGACTTCGTTTGCGTGGATTAAATACACTAACACTCAGCAGTTCTCAAAAGGAAAAAACGTCCCGATTTTGAAACATTTTTCATCTGTGCTCTGCTCTTATTGATCTTAGCGTGATGATATGTAGCATATAACCATTCTCGATGAGTGATCTATATAACACTGAAAGAATTATTCAAATCGGACCAGTAGTTCCTGAGATTACCCCCTACAACATCACAAACTCATTTACCCGATTGCCTCCCATGGCAGCGGCTCAAGCCTAGGTTCGATCCCTCGGTAGGGAGCCCTTGAGTGCGTTGCTTGCACGATACGGTTACACACAAATATACATCACCGCTACAACACTACACAATCACCCCCACACACGTGCACGCCTACACGCTTACACATGAAAGTGGAAGGGTTTACTTTTTTTCCCTTATCGAACTGAAAAACTCTCAATTTTCTGATAATAAATATATGGAAGAGTTGTTGAGGCGTGTATGCTTGATACACATATACGGTTCAACAACTCATACATATATGAATCGTTAGCTAGGCTAGCTAAGATAGGTCGCGATTTTGCATGCAACAGGCAACAGCCAAGCCGAGGTGTGCCGTGGACCTTTGAGCTGGTTGCCATAATAAAATTGGCTGAATGCCTTAAGCGCTTGCCTTAGTAGTCTGGTGAAGCTGTTAAGACCTTGATGGGTCAATAGAGTAGTCATTTCGAGAAAAAAAAAAAAAGTCACAAACTCACAAACTTTACCTCTTTATAATATTAGTATAGTTGATTGTTCTTATAGCGTTATAAATATTATTCAGAAAAACTTTATTTTATTTATGTACTAAAAATATTAGTTATGAATGACAGATTGTTGTTCATGACATTGAAAACTCGAATCTATTTTATTTTATTTTTATACTTTAACTAGCGGGCCCTGCAGACACTGTTCAGACCTCACGATAAAAAGACCTTTAATGGTGTGTACCAGCCTTTGGTAGAACATTCAAAACAACATAATATATATTTTAATGTAGCAAACTTTATTAGATTGTGGAAATTGTAAAATATTAAAATACATGTGTCAACAAGTCTGTGAATAATCGAACTGTCTATCCTTTTTATGATTCCAAATATAAACCAATATTATATATATATATATATACCTTTTACATCAGTACACTACATTGACAAATGATATTCGGATATCTTTCTCATGAATCATTATATCTACTGGTGAAAACCAAATGAAATTCCATTCAGTAGTTTGAGTTCACTGTGAACAGACAGATATGACAGAAGACTTTGTTTTATACTATTATACTTTCATAGCCTATAATGTGTGTTTCAATAGTTAAAATTTGTTTTAAAAATAGATTAAAGAGTTCTTTGAAGTATATATGATATGATATTGTATTAAAGTTTATTCAAATTATGTAATTTTAAATCCTATAATAGATCAGTTATTCTGAAACACATAAACATGACACAATCTTGAAATGAAGGAAAGAGAAAATATGTCTATATATTTTTTTTTATATTTATATTTCTTATTTTCCACTAATGATGCTTAATAATTATTCAAAGATATACAAATACATAACTAGATATAGTTGTATAATTATTAATTAGCCTTGTCTCCTAAAAAAAATTGTAAAAACTATACATGTAACTAACTTAGTTGTTTAGGAATTTACTAATCCCATTGGTGTATTGTCCTTTTGTTGTATGTTAGACATAAATGGTGATGGTTGAAATCAACTTCAAGTCTTATGTTGTCGTCTTATCATTGGAGTTGTTGTTAATGTACACGACACTGGTAGAATTGTGGATTTTTCCACAGAAGCCAAGGACTTGATAAAAAAAAATCTACATATCATAAGAATGTAAATCTAATGTGTCTGTACTTTTTAGATTTTGGCAAAAAAAAAAAAATGATTCAGATGTCTAGGAATAAATAATAAAATATATTTCAATCTTTTTTAGAAATGTCTCTCTGTCTGTTTGTATGAACACTCATCTCTGCTAAAGTACTGGCTTCACAATAAAATCTGACTAAGGAAATTATATAACTTAGTTTTTATTTCATTACAATCAGTCTATTTTATCAAGTTATTGTAATTTGAATGACTGCTCCAGTTATGTAGTACTAAAAAAGAGTACTAATATTATAAAGCTGGAGGGTTTGTTTTGCTAAATGTGCTAATCTCATGTACTACTGGTCCGATTTGAAAAATTATTTCAGTGTTAGATAACTCATTTATAAAGGAAAGCTATATATCATCATGCTTTAAACCAATAGGAGTGAATTATTTTTTTTCTGTTTGAGAGCTTCTGCTATGTATTAGCGTTATCCCAAAATAACTATTCCACATGGACGAAGTCACGGGCAGAATCTAGTACATAATATAGTATTTCCACATAATCCTGAATAGTTACTACATAATCTGCAACAAGTCTTTCATTCCATGCTTCAGGCTCACGAAGTTCAATAACAGTATTTTTTTTTTTTTCGAAATGACTACGCTATTGTCCCAGTAAGGTCTTAACAGCTTCACCGAACTATTAAGGCGAGCGCTTAAGGCACTCAGCCGATTTTATTTTGGCAATCAGCTCAAGGGTGCACGGCACACCTCGGCTTGGCTGTTGCCTGTTGCATGCAAAATCACGACTTATCTAGCTAACCTAGCTAACTATTCATATATGTAGAGTTGTTGAAACGTATATGTGTAGCAAGCATACACGTCTCAACAACTGCTCCATATATTTATTATCGGAAAATTGAGTTTTTCAGTTCGATATGGGGAAAAAGTAAACCCTTCCACTTTCATGTGTAAGCGTGTAGCGTGCACGTGTGTGGGGACGATCGTGTAGTGTTGTAGCAGTGATGTATATTTGTGTGTCACCGTATCGCGCAAGCAACGCACTCAAGGGCTCCCTACCGAGGGATCGAACCTAGGCTTCAGCCGCTGCCGTGGGAGGCCTAATCGGGTGTGCGGGAGCAAGATTAACCCCCAGACCACGGCGGCGTGATCTGTGGTTACGCGGGCGTGGGCGTGAACACGCTCTGTTTCGAGGGACAGGCTGGTACTGATCGTTCGCTGACGTGATTGAATCAGGAGGGTCGGTAAAAATGTGTCGATTTGATGGATAGTGAGTTCAAGAGCCATGTCAAGCAGGTTTTAATATTTAAAGGCAATTCTGCTATCTAAAGGGTTGACCAGTATGTGAACCATTGTGACGTCTGGAAATGACGCTCCTCTCTGCAAATCCACTAAAAACTATGTGACTAAATTATACTTTGTAAGAATATGTAACATGAAAAGATTAACCAGATCGAGTTTCTTGCCGGTTCTTCTCGATGACTGGGTTGATTTCCGAACCGGTGGTAGTTTTGACTTTCATAAGCGCTTTCTCAGGGCCTAAATTGAATAAAGGATTTTGATTTGATTTTTTGAATCTGACTTGCCTTAAAACTGCTATCATATTTAAGTTTGTTATATAAAATTATAAGGCTTCTGTGACATTAAAATCTGATAAACTATTAGATTGCTTGTTACTAGTTTAGTGGTGTAGTCCTGTGAAGCTATAAAGACGTTGCTAGGTCAATAGCATAGTCAATTCGAGAGAAAAAATAGTTTAGTGGCATTATGAAATAAATATTATGAATGAATAGCTATTTTTTTCTCGAACAGATTATGCTATTGACCTGGCAAGGTCTTTATAGCTTCACCGGACTGACATGAATAAATAGCCAAATACATCACGTTTTACTTAAAAATCTTGGCCCCTATCCTTTATCCTCACAACTAGTAAGTGGCTTAAACCTAGTCTATCACTCGTAGCCAATAATTTTGCCATGTGTCATATCGTTATCTGTATTAGTATAAAAAAATAATAATTTTCAGTAACTTTACAAAAAACAGAAAATTTGGATTACACAAACACAATAACAGAGTATACTGAAGAAGCAGCCCTTAAAATTATTGAACAACTTGCTGTTAAATCTGTGACACAATCGCATGCTGTGAAAGCACTGATCACAGCACCAAATAATAGATTGGAGCCAGAACAGATCAAGAAGAAAGAGTAAGAGACAATTTTTATATATCATTATCACAACCTGTAAGAGACCCATTGCAGGGTCGTAAGCTTCTTCCTGCATGAAGATAAAGAATATAATCACCACCGTTCTTATTTACTTGAATAAGCTTTTTTTTTTCGATCTGACTACGCTATTGACGCACCAAGGTCTTAACAGCTTCACCGGACTACTCAGGCGAGCGCATAAGGCACTCAGCCGATTTTATTTGACAACTAGCTCAAGGGTGCATGGCACACCTGGGCTTGGTCTGTTGTCTGATATGTGCAATTCGCGACCTATCTGAGCTAACCTAAGCTAACTATTCATACGTATATGAGTTGTTGAAACATATTCGTATACTAAGCATACATACCTCGACAACCCTTATAGATATTTTGTATCGGATTATAGCCTGCATAAGACGTGACTGGTGTTATATTGTGTAAAGAAAACATTTTAGTTTGCCTGTTCCGATATCATAGGAGGCATGCGCACAGATGGCTCAGCTGATGTTAAGTGATCACCAACGTCCATAGACAAAAGTAACAGACATAATAGCTCGCATATGTTACCCTGCAAATTAGATAAATGGAGTTAGCAAGTAAGTCTGTGGTACCTAAGGGAGGACAAGAAAACAAGGACGGCCGAGAGTAAGATGGAATGATGACATCTGCTCAAACTTGGGTCCCAGTTGCACCAGAGTCGCGGATGACAGGGCTCAATGGAGAGAACTGGAGGAGGCCTATGCCAAGAGGCATACCGAAATGCGAGACATTATGTAATAAGCAAACCATTTCTTTAAATTAGCTAGTAACATAATGTACTTTGTAACATTTTCGGAAATAAAAAAGCTTTATTATTTTTATTAACGTCCATAGACACTTGCAACTTGTGTTGGGAGGGAGGAGGTAAGGATGGAGAAAAGGGAAGGGGACGTTAGGTGTGTCTCCGGCGCTCTCACTGACTTAACGAAACACTATGCAAGCACTGTTACTTCACATCGGTGTTTCTGTGGGTTAGTTGGTACAACCCCGGGCGAGCCGATCTGTTCATATTGAAATCTTTTTTTTTTTCGAAATGACTACGCTGTTGACCTAGCAATGTCTTAACAGCTTCACCGGACTACTTTGTTGAACTAGTATTAGCCTGAGCTATATATAATAGCTATATATTAGCTATATATTAATTCGAAAAATGAAAAGACTTTTTTGTGGTAGTCGCATTTGCAAAGTAAGTCGGAGAAAATATGGTCGAACGAAAACGTTTCTTACGAACGCTGCCTTAACGATGAGAGATATATGATTGAGTTCTATAGAACAGTTATAGAACTTGATAATGCCTACAAAAAAATCACCGACAGCATTTGTCTATCTTTTATATTTAAGTCGCGAAGAGTAGTTTTTGTAGTTTATTGGTTACATTATCAACAACAATCATGAATTATTATCATTATCTATAGGAGTTGTTGAGGCACACATGCTTGGTACACATGCATGTTTAAATAACTCATATACGTATACATAGATAGCTTAGCTTGGGTTAGCTCACATAGGTCGCGACATCTCCTCATTGCACAGGTCCGGCAGACGAGGGGAGGCAGCTGGTGTGTACCCAGTCTGCCTCTCTATAGGTAGGAGCTCGGCGGCCACCTTCCGCCGGGCGGACCGTTGGGGCGGCTTTACAAGGTTGAGTAGCAAGTACGATCCCTTGCCGCCCCAACAATTACGGTCTGACGGTACACCGTGGGGTTTTAGTCCGTGCGAGCCGGACATAACCCACCTTCCACCATTACAGGTTTTTTTTTATATCATAGGAGGCAAAGGAACAGATGGGTCACCTGATGTTAAGTGATCACCACCGTCCATAGATACTTGCAACACCAGGGGAGTCGCAAGTGCGTTGCCAACCTGTATTTGGGAGGAGGGCGGGGGAGGGACAGGAAGGAAAGGAGGAAGGGGAAGGGAGGGTAGTGGGTCTCCGGCCCTCTCACTGACCGAACGTAACGCAGCAATGCAAGCACTGTTACTTCACGTCGGTTTTCTGTGAGAGGGTGGTGCTTACCCGGACGAGCCAACCCATTCGTGCTGAAAACAATAGCTTCAGCTTGGCTCTACCACTACCAGCCAACAGCGTTTCCATTTCGAAAAAAAAAACAGTATGTTATGATATAGTATTTGTGCCACGTGTGGCCACTTCAGCTAGTATTATGTAAATTAGTACTAACTAACGAATTATAGATACAAAATTATGAATAAAGTATAAGATTCACCACTTGACAGACTAAGATTCCTCCGAGAACTCCTTATATGTCGATAATTCAGGAATTAAAGGTGGTAGAGCCACCCTGAAGCTATTATCGGTTTCAGTATGAATTTGTTGGCTTGTCCGGTGTAGTATCAGCCGAGACACTGAAAACTGACATGTAGTAACAGTCGTAACAGAAGTAACAGTGCTTGAATTGTTCTGTTTCGTACGGTCAGTGAGAGCGCAGAAGGCCCACCTCCCTTCCCTCTCCCCTCCTCTTCCCCATTCTCCCCCAAACTCAGGCTGGCAATGGACTTGCGACTCCTCTGGTGTTCCTGGCGACTATGGATGGTGATGATCACTTAACATCAGGTGATCTGTCTGTTCGTTGGTCTCCTGTGATATATATATAAAAAAAATCTTGTTATTTTCCAGACAGATAATTAAAGCCCTACTCGAGTATAGAGAGAAAGAGTTGCAGCTCAGGCAGTTGGAAAGCAATGTGAAACTGAAAAGAGCTGAACACGATACCGTGAGAGAAGAATGGGACAGAGAATGTGGAGAATTGTTGGTTATGAGGAACGGGAGTCATTTCGAAGAAGAACTTGATACTGACAACCCTATATATATGTTAGTTTGTTTTTTAATTATCATATAGCAGAGGTTGCCAAACTTTTTCAATTCGCGGCGTACTTTCAAATTTGCTACTCTCTCGGCACCATAACCTAACTACTTAGTTAAAATAGATACTGGCAATAAAGATAGGTATAATCAGGTTTTTGGCACTTATTTTTTGGTGGCATGCTAATTTTTTAAAGTTGTCAGATTTTTTTTTTTCAGTTTTTATGGTAATTTATCGATGCTTTCGAAATTTACTTTAAAGGTAATTGCGTGCCCCCACAAAAAAAGCTCTAGATATAATAATGTTTGCCTCCACGACATAAAAATGTATGTATGTGCTGGTAATTTAATTGTCTAGTATATGGATGACAGAGTTTAGCTTGGTTTTTTAAAAAACATTTTGAAATCAAAATAAACTCTTACCTTTGCTTCACAAAATTGGCATTTTTCTCATAAAAAAATAATATATTAAAAATAGATATCTCTTTTGCTGTCATTAGGATTCGAACTGGGGTTAGGCGCATTTTTGAAGTAACAGATTTCCATCTGAGGTATTTTTGTTTTGACAGCGGCGGCGAAATATACCTTTATATTCTAGCTATATTTTTTCATTGCCTGAAAACTCAGTTAAAAGAAGTTTTCTATGAATGAAACTTAGCTAGATTTATTTATCGTCCCCGAAACCACCTACACACTAAGTTTCAAGGAAATGGATAACGCCTGAGTATATAACAATATAAAAATATACAAGAATTGCTCGTTTGAAGGTGCAAGATAGATTTTATACTGGCGAATAATTAAGCTAATCTACCAGGCGCACACTTTGGGAACCTCTGCCATATAGCATTTAACATTGAATAGAATAATATTTGAATTATAATACATACTTTTAACTTTGTTGTCACCAGAAAAATCAAAACATATATACCAACTCTGACTAGTGCTGCTGAATCTTTTGAGAAAAAAGCTCATTGAAATCCGTTAAAAATAAAAATAAATAACAATATTTTGCTTACAAATCTTTCAAGTATTTGGGATTACTAAAGTGAAACTTCATTTGGGAGAGCTTTTGAATTCTGATACGCAACTTTTTTGTGCAAGGAAGTGTCAGGGCTAAACACTGTGTCGAATAAAATGTTAAAAACACCGACCGGTTATCGTCTGATCACCGAAGCTAAGCAATGTCGAGCGACGTCACTATTTTTCCTCACACAAAAAGGTTGCAGGCCTTAATTTGAAAAAAGCCTACAAGTTTTGCTTCGAAATAATTATAAACTGGTCAATTTCAGGTATTTCTGGTAGTCTTTACTAATATTATAAAGCTGGAGGGTTTCTTTGTTTGAACGCGCAAAACTCGGAAACTGTTGGTCCGATTAAAAAAAATAAATCAGTGTTAAATAAATCATTTATCGAGGAAGGCTATAGGGTATATATCATCACGCTAAGACCAATACGAGCGGAGCACCAATAAAGAATGTTCCAAAGTCGTTTTTCCCTTTAGATAGCTTCTGTTGTGTGTTAGTGATAGCCTAAGGTGACTACTCGACGTAAACGAAGGCGCGGGTAGAAGCTAGTATTAAATAATGTATTCTTCCCACAGGCGACTCTCGACAACGGTGACCAAGTTGGAGATGATGAGACAGATCCTGGGTAAATTGATGACCTCTCGTGGTCGTAGGGATTGGCTGAATGGTCCCCTCAATGTGTGTGAAGTGCTAAGACTCACCAGGACTCCAAATACAATTGAAATGTTTTTGGATTCATGATCATTAACTTTGCTAATATTATTGTTAATTTGCTGTTAGGTACTGGAATATGTGTTATTCACCAAGTTGGTTTTTGACCTGGGTATCATAAAAATTGTTAAGTTAAAAATGTTTAAAAAAAAATTAAGCTGTCACGGGACACCTGACAGATGTGAAATATCGAATTTTTTTGTATAAGTTAAATACATAACGAAACACAACAACACAACTAAACATAAAGAAATTACGATAGGAATCAGCATAATGAAAAGATTCAAATTTCATTACAAATTGTTCCCTAAAATAAATGATAAATATTCATTTTTATTAAATAAACAAATTCAATTAGGCGCTGGCGAGTGTGTTTGACGGCATTTATCAAAGGGTGCTAGGTCGTCGGTGCGTGCCGCTATGCTCTATAACACTAGTAGAACAAGTGACCGACAAAACAATCTGAATCTTATGTTTATACCGATAAGGTTGCAAATGTGTTTGGGTATTTCGTTAATAGTGCAAAGTTCATGTTTTGCGTCGCCACATTTCGCCACGATTCAGACTTACTCGCGCTTATAGATATTCCACATCGAAAATACCAATGCTGTTTAACCGTGCCTAAATGGCTAAACTTTTCCCATTCATTTAACGTGGGGATTTTAACCTTTTTTTTTAATAATTATTTACCTTATCAAAGTATATAAATAGAATTGTTGACGCCCATATTAAAATTTCTTCATGAAAAATTAATAATATTCGTTAAGTTATTCAATATAACAAACAAGATAAAAATTCATTCCTAGAAAGTTATAAAATCTTGTGGGAAAGGAATGTTTTTTTTTTCGAAATGACTACGCTATTGACTCAGCAAGGTCTTAACAGCTTCACTGGACTACTAAGGCGAGCACTTAAGGCAGTCAGCCGATTTTATTTTGGCAACCAGCTCAAGGGTGCACGGCACACCTCGACTTGGCTGTTGCCTGTTGCATGCAAAATCGCGACCTATCTTAGCTAACCTAGCTAACTATTCATATATGTATGAGTTGTTGAAACGTATATGTGTACCAAGCATACACGCCTCAACAACTCCTCCATATATTTATTATCGGAAAATTGAGAGTTTTTCAGTTCGATAAGGGGAAAAAAAAGTAAACCCTTCCACTTTCATGTGTAAGCGTGTAGGCGTGCACTTGTGTGGGGGTGATCGTATAGTGTTGTAGCAGTGATGTATATTTGTGTGTCACCGTATCGCGCAAGCAACGCACTCAAGGGCTCCCTACCGAGGGATCGAACCTATGCTTGAGCCGCTGCCGTGGGAGGCCTAATCGGGTATAAAGGAATGGGAAAAGTATCGTCGTTTAGGTAAGGTTAAACGGCATCGGATTTTCTATTAAATGTGAGTGGTTACGGAAAAAGGGACTCCAAGGGAAAATAATTCGTCTCGAATAATTCGCATTAAAGTTTCGAGTCTAAATAATGTTCGTTTCGAGTGCGGGGGAGGGGCACAGCGTGTTTTATGTAAGTGAGCGACTTCGTCACTACTAGATATACTGTTAAAAAAATAATACAAATGTCATCTACCCACCTCCGGTGCCCCTCATCATATTCTAGACACGAGAATACAACACGACCGGAACATAGACACTAGCGCCAACATATAAGGAGACACATTAACACTACCGCCATTTTATTAAATATTCATAAATAAGAATTATTATTATTATATAGATTTCAATGAGACGTAAATAGGAATTGATATTATTGATATATTACTTGCATATCATTATATTGTGTTACTTAAAACATTTTGCAGAATTATTAATTAGTAGTAATTGCTATGACTTCCATACTTTGGCCTATAAAAGGCTATATGTCGCTGCTCTACACATATAATTGTATGTCTAAACATATCTCGGATCATAAATAATATTGATTTTATATAGAATTGATGTACGTAATGAATAATATTAATTTGTTTCTTAATTATTAATTTTGTGTTACTTAAAACATGTTGCAAAATTATGAGTAAATTGTAATTGCTTTGATTTATATAGTTCGTCTTATAAATTATATAGTTCGGCCTATAAAAGGCAAGATGTCGGTGGTATCTACGCATTCTTATGTGAAAAGTACTGTAAGCTGTATTTTTGGCCAAATAAAGAGTGAAAGTAACTACGAAGTATTTATTTACATCTCTGACCGCATCGACTACGTGTTATATACTCCTAACGCTAAACTAAAAAGTAAATACTGAATGTAGAAACTTACCTGATATCATACAAACTAGTGTGAGGTGTGTGTATAGTGTAACTTTTCCAAAACTGCCTAGGCTCACTAAAAAATCATCAGTCATGAAAGAAGAAACTTGCCAAACATTTAAGGTCCCTTTTTACGTAACCACTCACAAATATTTGTATGTTATAATGAACTAAGCATTTAAACGACACCCTAGTCAAAAAGCCAACTTGGTAAATTACGGACACCCTACTGAAACCTAAATATAGCTAAGCACGGATATCCAAACTGATTAAATGTGAAAGATATTATAAAAAATGAAAGTAACTACGAATGAAATAAAATATGACTAGGCCCCCTCGGTGGCGGTTCTAGCCTAGGTTCGTTCCCTCGGCGTAGAAGCTTCTGGCACGAATAGAGTGACACAAAATCTTACAACACTGCAACAACAATACACATATCACCTTCACACACGTGCACGCACACACGCTTACACATGAAAGTGGAAGGGTTTTATTATTTTCCCTTATCGAACTGAAATAGTTTAGAAAATTATCCAACACAAAATACATATACGAGTTATTGAGGTATGTATGCTTGGTACACATAATGTATTTCAATAACTTTTATAAGTATGAATATGTGACTTATCCTGTGTTAGCTTAGTTAGTTAGGTCGCGAATTGCATGAATCAGGCAACAGTCCAAGCCGAGGTGTGCTGTACACCCTTCAACTAGTTGTCAAAATAAAATCTGCTGAGTGCCTTAATCCCTCGCCGTAGTAGTCCGTTGAAACTGTTAAGACTCTGCCAGGACAATAGCGCAATCAATTCGAAAAAAAAAAATGACTACAGTCGCTAGATGGCATACAAATAGCTAATGAACAAAATGTCATCACTATATTTAAATGAAAATAAATGTACTTAAGGTAATTAACTTAACTTTAAATTTAATAAAAAGTACTCCTAATACAATCTATATATAGTATACTATAATAAAATTATAACAAGTCGAAATCTGTATATAATTTTTTTTTATTTTGATCAGGGTAGAGCAATGATATTACAAATATGTAGATACGTCATAAGCGCTTCAAAAGCGCATTAACAAATCGAAGCTGGTTAGCTTCGATGATAGTAATATCATTGGGGTAGAGTATGTTATCGATATAGAAGCCATAAATAATCTTTTCACAATTTTTGTCTGTCTGTCTGTCTGTCCCTGTGAACACGCATTATTCTGAAAGAACTGAACCAATCTTGACATAGTGATTACTAATATTAAGAGATTACATCTAAGATACTTTTTGTCCCATAAAATGCAAAGGGTTCTCCAGGATAAAGGATTAAAGTCTAGAATCTAAACTCGTATTACTCTGAAAGTACTGAACCAATTATAACGAAACTTGATACAGTGATAACTAATATTACAAAGCTACGTCCGGGATACTTTTTGTCCCATTAAACACAAGGGATTCTCCAGGATAACGAAAAACAAAAATTTGTATCTAATGTAACTTTTTTGCGACAGTACAAGAGCCGGCAACGTTGGAAGAACAAGAATTTTAGAATAGCTGGTTCTTTAATTTATCAATATATATTTCTTTGTATCATAGGAGGCAAACGAACAGGTGGATCACGTAATGTTAAGTGACCACCACCGTCTATAGACACTAGTAAAACCAGGGGTGTCGCAAGTGCGTTGCCAACCTGTATATGGGTGAGAGGGAAGGCAAGGGAAGGGAAAGGAGGAAAGGGTAAGAGAGGTGGGCCTCCGGCGCTCTCACTGACTGAAACACTACAATGCAAGCACTGTTATTTCACGTCGGTTTTCTGTGAGAGGGTGGTATTAGCCCGAACGAACCGACCCATTTATGCTTAAACCAGTAATAGCTTCAGCGTGGCTCTACCACCTACACAAATTATCAATAGACAGAATTTAGGACACCTGGTAGCTGGTTAACATTGTATTTTTAATGCGCATTTTGATCTAATTAATTTTGATTTATGAAAAAGCTTAGAAACATTTTTTTTCAGTAACTTAAACGCAATTAAAAACATGAACTTTTCACAGTCAGACACATTTTTTAAGCAATCATATGCCTGCTGATATATTTTATAAATAAAAATAATTAATTTCAAACTAATTATTTTTTTCCTTAGCAAAAAACGTCAAACGGTAAACGTATGACTTGGGACTGACGCCATCTTAAATATATGCGTCGATAACATACGCTGCAACAATTATCACTATCTTTATCGTGCAGCCAGTACTGCACTAAACTATAGCTATAGCTAAGTTATTCTATACACATTATTTTTATAGCAATATATCGTTCTAAATATTGAGTAGATAACTGAAATAGTCTGAAAGATGAAATTTGTACTTATTTATATCTAAGTATAATAATAATAAAATTACTGCCATTCCAACATGGTTTAAGATTACTTTTATTTTTATTTTTTACAAAAATAGCATCAATCACATTATTGTCAATAACAAAAATGTCTTTCAATAACAATTCCATTTTAATTTCGTTTCAAAGTTAGTAAAAAAATAAACATAAAAAAACATCCTAAAATTATTTGAAGATCAATATTTTTGCAAAGGTACGATATTTACAAATAAACGCAACGTTTACCGACAGCCAGGTAGCCCGCACGTTGTTCGGATGAATATAATATATAAAACTGGCTTGATTGATTCTTTCCGGTATGACCTCTGCCTATGTTGGTAATGTCACCAATATCAAGTGTGATGAATACGTGTTATAAATTTAATGCCAAATATTTAGTGTAACAGCGTAGAATAATCTACAATAGAAACATATCAACATAGATAAATTACCAAAAGGTGATAGGTACTATGTTGTGAGTGGTACAGAGATTATTTATAAAAATATATTGGAAACATATTTCAAAATCGTTTTCGAAACCGTTTCTAAACTCTTAGACAATAGTTACAAGCCAGTGACAGTTGACGCTTCGACGCGATGTTTGACGATTCGACACGGTGTTCATATATTTTTCTACAAATAAAAAGGTTTTAATACAAGTTGAAGGTGGTTACGATAAAGTAAGTGGTAGAGATGTTTATTTAGTTTTATGTAGGTTAGTTTTTATCCTTTATTGATCCTGGTAGATGATGCTACGAACGGGTTCTAGGCTAATTAAAAAAAAAAATCACAACTAATCTGGATATATGTTTGAGTGAGTCCGTGGATAGTTTCGGTTCACAATTGGAAACGGTAGTTGTGGCTGCCGTCGAGTATCAGTTTTATTCAATTTTTCGGGTTTAAAAATACAATTGAAACCAGTGATAACCAATTTGGTGCAGACGAAGGTGCAGGGGTCAGCTAGTGAAGTAATAAAAATTATATAACATGTTAACAGAGAAAGTAGGCATGTGAGTTACAAAGTTATGCAAGGAAAATCAGAGAGTATCGCCAGATCTACCAATAATACTAAGTTTACTAGAATTTGTACATTGATCTCCGACTCATTTTTTTAAGACTTGGAACTCGAAATGTGGATTATGTTTTTAATTATTTTATTATATCACAACATCGTAAATTGTAAAGTTAGTGGTTTAGTAAAAAAACGTTCGTACAAATGAAAAAAAAAATTTAAATGTACTTTACATAAACATTATGATTTTACTCAAAGTAATTTGTTATTTTTTACAGTTTTGGTTCAAAACCAAGTATCTTTTAAACTTATGCCACCAACAGTCTATTGACCTGTGCCTCATAAGGTCTATATCCGTTTGTATTGAGCTTAAATACTTGTGGATTTGGAAAGTCCCCAGGGATTAAGAGAATCAATGTGCCAAATCCGTCCGATTTTTACAGTGTTATATTGATTTGTATAATTTTAATAAAATAACGATTACGCTTATAACTTAGTAAGCCAGTGTCTTATACTGAGACATTAAGAAAAATATATTTTAAATCTCTTGTTATTATAACGTTACAACGTTATAATAAAGTATAATCAATTTTTAATCCCGAAATTAACTCTTGACCAGTTAGATATAATAGTAAACTAATAAGTTTAATTTACGACTACTTTGTGGAGATTACCTAAAAAAAGTGTGCTTAACAGACTACAGCAGTGAATGCTTATAATAAAATACATGCACACAAAAGTTCATACAGACTCGGAATCGAACATCCCCAATTGAATTAATCAATTTGATAATGCGCAATAAAATAGAAACGTGAGATATACCACTAAAATACCTATATATTACATTAAAAGCAACAATAAATATTAAATAGCAACCATAACCTCCGTCCTTACAAGAAAATACCTAACGAAGATGGCCCCAGGAGTTTTCTTTTTATATCATAGGAGGCAAACGAATAGGCGGTTCACTTGATCACCGCCGTCCATAGACATAGCAAACTAGGGGAAGAGCTAGGGGTGAAAGGTGGGAGGGGAGGTGGGCCTTCGGCGCACTAATTGACTGAACGAAAAGCAACAATGCAAGCATATCACGTCTGTGTTCCTGTGGCAGGTTGGTACTACCCCGAGCGTGCCGACCCATTCATACTAACCAGCATAAAACCAGTAATAGCATCAGCGTGGCTCTAGCATCTATTCTTATCAAAGGTGGCAAGATTGAGAGATTGTACTCAGTGCAGATGAACGTTGATGCGCATAGGTAAGGATCATATTATGCTAAAATCCCTCAAACCAAGTAAGGTATATGCCACAAAAGGAATTTTCTTATACATATACTCTGGAAATACATGTCCACAATGCATCCCATTATACCTATAATTACTTCGCAGGTATTATTGTTGCGGGCTGCTTGAATTAGAACTTGATGGGCCCAACACAAATAAAGTGAATCTATAAAATCCTTAGAAACAATATTTGAATAATAAAGTACTTGTACTGCCATATAAGTCTCTAATGAATTGCTCATAGTAGGCATCTTCAGATTTTTTTTAGAATATCTATATGTTATGTATTAGATTTTATATTCTATTGATAATCTTGTGTTATTGGACTTTATTTTGTAATATTGGTGATGTTTTACGTAATATATGCACAATACATAATATATGCACAAGTGAAGTGGATAAATAATAATATCATGGAGTTTGAATTCTGAGATGCCACAAACGCTCCATCAAATTTCTAACAAGGAAGCCAACATTTTGTTAGAACACTAAAAGACTGCTACTACAAAATTGGCCATTATGAAGTGACGTGCCACTTGACTGCTCAGTAGGACTGTTGATATTTTTAAAAATGTCGGATTTTCGATATATCGATATTTATGAAAATATCAATATCGGACCTCGATATATTGGAAAAAAATATCGATATTTCGATATATCGGCTATGTTAAAAAAATGTAATTCAGCTTAACATTGATTTACAGTTTTTAATCCAGTATATTTGTACAGTTTATCCCATATATGTTGTAAAATATAACAGTACAGTTCTAAGAGCCACAAACGTCATTCAATCATATTGATAATCATCATCATTATTGTTTTATCCAAATAAGATAATTATGTGTACCAATATTTTTAGTCCATCAGTTACCAAGTTTTTTAAATAGTGGTAGTCTACTAGTTTCACTAGTAGAATAACATTTCGATGTCTGCTGTATCGAACCCCGGTGTGTAATAATGAATTTTACAAAATTCGCGTACACTTACTAATTTAAATTGGTAACAGTATCGTCTGACGGTCAAGGAAAACCCCGTGAGAAAACCTGAGCCTGAGAAATGTTCTGGTAATATTACTATATCTCAGAAAACGTACAATTGTGGTTTTCTCAGAGTTTGAAATTGCCAATACGCCATAGGCTAGTGTGGTGATTATGCCCATACCTTCTTTCAGGAAAAGGTCTGTAGCCCTGCAGTGGCTCTCTTACAGGCTGATGGTAATGAATATTTTTCAGCAAGAGATTTTTTAAATACTATTTACTTCATATGTTCAGCTGTTTCACTAGGTACTACGATTACTACTAGCCTGCTTCATATTCATTAATCCAAAACGTGGCAGCGTAGAAAATCACGGAAGGAATAGGATAAATGCAGGATGCACGAAATGGAGAAAGATGTTCAGGTTATGTGATTCACGGATGCCCTTGTAACTCACGGAGAAGGCGTATAAAATGGTTATGTTACAAAAGAAACAGATGGGAAAAAACTGTACGTGGCAGAGCTGCGATTGTTAAGATGTATGGTGTAACTAGAAGTGATAGAATAAAAACGTATCAGATAAAGTTTCAAAACATCACCAGTGACAGAGAAGTTGAGAAATAATGGTTAGCATGATACAGGCATGTCATAAAGAGAGATGAAAGACTTTTAACTAGAATAGTTTTAAGTATGAAAGTGAATAGATATAAAAGTAGAGGAAACCGAAAAAAGTATGGATAAAGTATATAAAAATAACATATGTAATAGGTGTGAATTCTGAGATTATATCTGACTGAGGAGACTGGAAAAGAAAAACATAATGTATCGAGTCAACCTAGGTGAAATAAGGCTAAGAAAATGATTATGAATAAAAAAAATATCGACCACCGATATCCAAATTATAATATCAAAATATCGATATATCGCCCAAAAAATATTACTAAAAAATATCGATATTTTAAGACAAAAACATCGATATTTCGATATATCGATATTTTATCAACAGTCCTACTGCTCAGTTTAAATACCTTTGCCTTATTCTTAGAATGAAAAAATAAACCAAAAAAAAACTATGGCTGCCTTTTATTTTTCTTCTATTATTTATTTAAAATATATACCTGGCAACCATAACGCCTAATGCCAGGTGCCAACAAATCAAAATAAGTCAACTTCTGACGTGTATAACAAATCTCAAACTTCAGGTTTTTTTTGAAAACGTTTCAAAGTTACTTACTGATTCAGTAGTTATATTATAATTCTTTTATCAAGTGAATCGATTCGATAAGGTCCCATTATCATAGACCACGTAGTTCTGTTATGAAAAAGTTATTTATCATTATTCTACGGTTGTAATATAGAGTTTATCGCATTTTAATTTATATTTTATTTAATTCTCTCGTTTGCACGGTACGAATTAATCATAGTATATTTTTATAAAGCAATTATTATATTTAATTATATTCTTTGGTGTTATTATGGTGATACATTTAATTTAAGGTAATTTATTTGCAGGTTACGAAATAATGCTGCGTTTGTTATTTCTCGCTGCATTTTTACAATGCACTATATCGCAGCAATATCAACAAAAAGTAGCACCAGGTGTGCCGCCACAAAACTATCAGGTGATATATTAAATTATATATTTGTAAAACTTTAACGTAGTTCTATAATTAGCCATATTTTTTTATCAAATTGTAATAAGCCACGAATTCGCTGACATCACAGAACTGCTGACTTTGCGTTGACTTAGATACAGTCCTCGTAATTCTTGCCGATCCATCTGTAACGTTATGTTCAGGGTTGCACATAATACAGTCAGGAATTGAATTTATATATACATATAAATTTTTTTGTATATGTCTTGAACATGTAATAAAATAGATTTTAATAGTTTTTAGAAATGTCTATCTGTTTTTATCGAGAAGCATTACTGCTAAAGTACAGTGTTCATATTAAAACCTCACTAAAATAATCATAAAGTACATTTTCAAGTAACATTTAGTGTTGGTTTTATTAAAATCAATTCATTCTATCAAAAGTTATAGTAATTTTAATGACAAAGGGACTTAAGCAT
Source organism: Antheraea mylitta (assembly GCA_014332785.1). Classification (NCBI taxonomy): domain Eukaryota; kingdom Metazoa; phylum Arthropoda; class Insecta; order Lepidoptera; family Saturniidae; genus Antheraea; species Antheraea mylitta. The sequence goes on along the minus strand of JACEII010000236.1, from coordinate 38,178 downwards.
GAAGAGAAAAATAAATTAACGTAATAAATTCAGATTATTATATTAGTCACTGTTTTTACATTAGGTTCTTTGTGGGTTTGTACTATTTTCTATGTTACATACCTGTTCGCGACAATTTATAGACATTAGTATTAACTAATAGTGTGTTTCATTCGTGTATAATATTATAGTGTTTGGTCTAGATATAGTTCATAGATTTTAGTATAGTTTCATAGTTATAATAGTATAATTGTACTAGGGCTTATATTCCATTTATAATGTAATTCTTAGATATAGTTTAGAATGTATAAGTTAATAGTCGTAAGGATATCTGTAATTATTATTTGAAATAAAAAGCAAGCGAAGGGTACTCGTTGCGCCCCCGACCCGCCCTGTGTAGTAGGTTTAGCCGATCCCCGACGTTGTGCACGTGGCTTCTAAGTGCTCTGATTGGAGGAGCACAGCCAGCGTCGGGCGAGCGACCCCGGTGCCGTATAGACAAGGCCCGGAGCATGCACATTCAGGCGCGGGCGTCATAGAGAGCGGTCAATAGTATAGTAACCGCGTAATAGAGTCGAATAGACAAATACTAATAGTCAGTGATAGTAATTAGTCTAGAACACATTCAGGCGCGGGCGTCATAGATAGCAGTCGTCCCGCGTAATAGTGAATAAGCTGTTTAGAACGAGTCGCCATAGAGATACATAGTTTACGTCCACATACGGAGCGCCCTTCGCTCCGTTACTCACTAGTTACAATCTTTTATTGCGAGAAAACCTAATCGTCGTTTCTTCAAGATTCAACTTTGGAACCAGCAACATAGTCAGTTGAAAGTCATCCGGAGGTGCCTTTCAATACCATTACGTTTTTGCAAAGGGAGTAAGCAGGAGTAATAAGAGAAAGTTTGATAACTGAATATCAGTAACTAGCCTCTACTCGCAACTTTGTGTGCTAAAGGTACTTTGGGTTAACGTTAACATGCAGTGGAAGCTCTCAAGAGGAAAAAAAATATTTTGACACATTCTTCATTGGTGCTTCGCTCCCATTGGTCTTAGCGTGATGATATATATCCTATACCCTTCCTTGATAAATGAGCTATAAAATAATTAGCTATATATAATATAATTAGCTACTGATATAATTTGCCGAATTGGACCAGTAGTTCCTGAGATTACAACATCACAATCTTTACCTCTTTATAATATTAGTATAGATAAGGCTATTTAGTGTTTTTCAACAAATCTTCTAGTAGATTATTACTGCCATTGTCTAGTAGGTAATTAAAAGTAAAGATTACAAATTTCTTGCGATGATTCTAATGATAACAAGATGGTGGTTGTCTTAGAACTTTTCAGGAAGTTTGTGATTTGTGGCAAATCAGAATCGATGCATCAATTATTTCTGTTATTAGTGTTTTGTGTTATTATATTTATGAATTAAATATAAAGTCCATTACATGACGTTCCAAGATATAAAAAAAACATGGGTTTTAGTGTTAATAACAAAAGAATTGATCCTCTTGAAACCTTAAAGGTTTAAGCTCTATACAAACTAATGTAGACCTCATGAGAGACCCGTCAAGAGACTGGCATAGGCTTAAGAAAATACTTGATTTATTACAAAACTTTAAAAAAGTAAAAAAAAAATTATATCATAGCAGGTAAATGAAGAGGCGGGTCTCCTGATGTTAAGTGATCACCACCATTCATAGACACCAGCAACACCAGAGGAGTTCCAAGTGTGTTGTCAGTCTGTGTTGGTGGGGAAGGAGGGAGAGCGAAGGCGGAGGTGGGCTTTTGGCGCTTACACTGACTGAACGAAACTCAACAATGCCAACACTTTTTTTTTTCTCGATCTGACTACGCTATTGACCTAGCAAGGTCTTAACAGCTTTACGGGACTACAATAATGCAAACACTATTACTTCACATGGGTGTATCTGTGGGTCAGGTGATAGTACCCTGGCCGAGCCGACCCATTAATGCTGTAACCTATTATAGCTTCAGCGTGGCTCTATCAGTTACCTTTAAATGTTTCACCTAATATCTTTCAGATCTGTAAGTTAAGGGAAGTGGTCCAGTGAAGCTGTTAAGGCCTTGCTGGGTCAATAGCGTAGTCAGATCGAAAAAAAAAAAGTTAAGCGCAAAATCATAATAGTGCTTATTATAGTGTTTAATTTCCTATAAAAAACATGTTTTGTGGCTATACATGTCTATGTAAGTAATTTACAAAACTTACAAAGAACAACATGTACTCTTCAAGTGAGGGTGATCGTAATATTAAAGTAAAAAATTGTAAGTTGGCAGGTTTTTTTTTAATTAGCTATCCTGATTTTTTTTCTCAAAATACCCAAATTAATGATCACACTAATGTTTGTGGATAGATTATATAACAGTTTTTTTTTATTTCTCTTTCTAGCAGTATCAGCCACCGCCACCACCTCCTCAACAGCAGCAGGTAAGTTTAAGCATTTTTAACTTACTTTAACCAATTACAGAGCAAATTCTTTATGAGGAAACTACTGAAACCCAATGTTGTTTCTTCTAAAGAGTTTATATTCTAAAAAAAATATTATGTTTCTTTTTCTTCCTGTTTCATTGCATATATCAAACTTTCTCATCAACACAAAACTCCTTGTTTCTTAACATTCCTATACCTAACATGAAAGGAGTACTGAAGAAATTGTAAAGTAAAATAAAATCGAAAGGACTGTAAAAGTAAAACGTATGAGATGATATAAGGAAATGTAAATAAAAACAACGAGAAAACGCCATTAAAAAATATAGCTAAATAAAATGCAAGGAAATAAATATTAAAAAAACAATCAAAAGATTAAAAAAAATGAGTGAACGCGATTAAAGTAAAACTTTTTAAATATTTTTGATTAAAAAAAAAAAATCGTTGACAAACAAAGTAATCAGTAGTTTCAGAGTGTTGCGTAATCATAGGGACAGACAGACAAAAATTGTAAAAAGATTATTTTTGGCTTCTATATCAATAACATAGTCTACCCTGATTAAAATTTTCAAAAAATATTTAATGTACAGATTTCGACTTGTTACAGTTTTTTTATAGTATAGATTCCTAGACACCTGCAATATTTTTTTATAAAAATATAAATAGAATTGAGACTAGATTTATTATTATTATTTCGCTTCACAAAAATAATATTTTTTATTAAAAAAATATATATATTTCTTTTGCTGTCATTCGAATTCGAACTGGGGCTAGTCGGATTTTCGAAGCAGCCGATTTCCATCTGAGCTATTTTTGTTTTGATAGCGGTGGATTTACCTTTATATTCTAGCTATATTTTTTCATTGAAAACTCAGTTAATAAAGTTTACTATGAATGAAATCTAGCTAGATCGATTTATCGTCTCCGAACCCACTTACATACTAAGTTTCATGGAAGTTGCTTACACAGTTTCCGAGATCCTGAATATATGATAATCTATAAATATACAAGAGTTGCTCGTTTTAAAGGTATTAGATAGATTAGTTTTTGGTTTCGTGTGAAATAAATAATTGTTTTTTAAACAGCTACCACCCCAACAGCAACAATATCAACCCCCGCCGCCCCAACAACAGCAATACCAGCCTCCCCCACCCCAACAGCAACAACAACAATATCAACCTCCCCCACCTCAACAACAGCAACAGCAACAGGGCCATGTACACCAAGGAGGTCAGTATATTTGTTTTTTTTTTCGAACTATCAATGCTATTGGCCTAGTAAGGCCGTAACAGCTTTACTGGACTACTTAGTATATTTGTTTTTTTTTTTTTTCGAACTATCTATGCTATTGGCCTAGTAAGACCGTAACAGCTTTACAGGACTACTTAGTATATTCTTTTTTTTTTTTTCAAACTGACTACTCTAGGTCTAAACAGCTTCACCGGACTACATATTTGGGTTAGCTACCTATTGCTATAAATAACCTATTTAACTAATTGCCGTTTTTTCTTTTTTTTTTGCCAATACTTTTTACACAGTTAATCATAATAACTTACTTTAATTAATTACACCTAATTACCTTTTGAAGAAATTAGAATCAAATAACAAAAACATAGAAATATCAACAACCCCATTTCTGATAGGAATATTATAGACTAGCTGACCCGTGCAACTTTGTTTGCACCAAATTGGCTATCACCGGTTTTGATTGTATTTTTAAACGCGAAAAAATTTAATAAACTTAAAACCCGTTTGCAGCCACACCAACAGTATACAATTGTGAATTTAAACTAGCCTGGGACTCGCTGAAACATATACCCAGTTGGTATGTGAGAAATCTTTTAAAATAAATCTAGAACCCGTTCGCAGCATCGCCTACCGGTTTCAATAATGTAAAAAAGAAGCATAAGGAGATTAAATATAGCTTAATTTTTTAGTTAATTCGTTTGCTATATATAGCGCAAAGACAATTTACCAAAGTTCGACAAGAATTTCCTTAGTATATTTAGTAAAACAGACTGACAGACAAGTGGCAGAGGACTTTGTTTTAAAATATAAAGTGATGTTATAATGTTCATATTTCAGATCCCCAACTCTTGAATCCAGCGAACATTGCTCAGGAGAGGGAGTAAGTAGTTTTGTATTTTATAAAAATGTACACTACAATTTAAAAATTTAAAAGTCTTTGGAATCAGATAACAGCCTCACCTACTGGATCAGATTATCAATTTAAACGGACCAAAGACAAACTGAAACACTCACAAAATTTAATCAAAATCGGTTCTACCGTTTTGGAGGAATTCAGTGACTAATACACGTATAGAAAAATTATATATGAATTGGTTATACAAATGGATATCTGAGAGTGTTAACCTATATTTTATGACTAGCCTCTACCCGCGACTTCGTTCGCGTTCTCTATGGGAAAAAACATCCTGATTTTAGAACATATTTCATCTGTGCTCCGCTACTATTGGTCTTTGCGTGATGAGATATAGCCTATAACCATTCTCGATGAATGAACTATATAACACTGAATTATTCAAATCGGACCAGTAGTTTCTAAGATTACCCCCTACAACGTCACAACGTCACAAACTCACAAACTTTACCTCTTTATAATATTACTATAGATTATATTTTATGATTAAGTTTTACATTGTAAAACAACGCAAAGGAAGCCGCGTGTAGTTGTTAGTGTTGTTAAGAAAATGTCTGCGTACTTGCTTATCACCTGCTCTTATTGAAGTTTGCTGTTTTAGTGCAATCTTATAATTAATAGATGGCGCGCGTGTCGTTTCAACATATGAATATATTTCTTAAGGTTTTAATGACTTTTAGACTTTTAGACTTTTAATCATTGACCTTCGGTTTTTCTATAGGTGTAAGCAGTAATAAAAAAAATTTAAAGGAAACTTATAGTTAAGACATCGCACATAATTGCTTAAGAAAATTAAAATTAATATATATTTTTTTATAACTGCATAGTTCTGTCACATTGAGAAACGATAAAAAGTGATTATGCGATACATAACTGCTGTGTTTTATCTGAATTTGTTTTCTATTTAATTTTTAATGGTATATCCAATAATATAATGCGTAAATTTAATTTTCACAGTCATATCCAAGAGCACATGGAGGTACCGATTGACACTTCAAAGATGTCTGAGCAAGAATTACAATTCCACTATTTCAAAATGCACGACGCTGATAATAACAACAAATTGGACGGATGCGAACTCATCAAATCCCTAATACACTGGCATGGTGAGTTTTTAAAATTAATTTAATTGATGATCTAGTTCAACACATAAATTATTACTTTACTTTACTAACGACTATTAATTTGAAATTGACAACTCAGTCGGGATCTAAGGTTAATGATTCTGCTATTTTAAAATACACGACCCCGTAAAATAACTATTCAGATGAATGTGAACTCATCAAATAACTTGTCCATGGGCATGGTGAGTTTTTTAAATTAATGTAATTGATAATTTAGTTCAACGCTATGTATGTATGGATCAAATGTTAATTAATTTGAAATAGGCAACTCGGTTGACATTTAGTATTAATGATTCTGTTGTTTTAAAATATACGATTTAGAAGATAACTATTTAGACGAATATGAACTCATCAAATCCTTGATCCACTTACATGGTGAGTTCTTAAAATTAACTCAATTGGTCATTTAGTTCAACACTATATATAAATACATCAAATTTAAATTAATTTGAAATAGGCAGCACATTCGGGATTTAGGATTAATGATTCTACTGTTTTAAAATACACGTGTACAAAAATAATTATTAGGCGAATCTTGAACTCATCAATTCCTTAATATACTACCATGGTGAGTTTTTAAGTTAATTTGATTAATAATATTGTTCAACACTAGGTATATTAGTATCAAGTGTTAGTTAATTTGAAATAGACAACTCGTTTGGGATGTAGGATGAATAATTACACAGTGTGAACTCACCAAACCTGTGGTATGATGAGTTTTTAAATTAATTGATAGATTAGCCTAGTGTTATGTAAATTTGAATCAGATGATAGTTTGAAATGGACAACCTGTATGAGCCTCAGCAATCTAAATTTCAGTATTTTCAAATATATGACATAGTAAATAAAAATTACATGTAAGCACTTATCAAATCCCTCGGCCACTGGAATGATGAGTTTTTAAAATTAATTCTTTGGATAGGTTTATTATGTAAAATCATGTCAGTCCAGCTCAAAGGTTAATCTATCTGAAATATACAACTCAGCTGGATTTTAAAACCAGTAATGCTAATATTTAAATACAATATTGAGTAAATAGTTAAGCAGACGTATGTGAACTCATCAAAGTAATAGCATTATGAGTTTTAAAAATTGTTTAAATTAAAGGTTCAATGTTATGAAATTGCGAAATATACCTAATTGATTCGAAATAGACAATTGGACAGGGTTTTAGGACTAATTAATACATTATATTAATAATGATTCTAAAAATAACTCCTTAGATGGATATGAACTCGTCAAATCTCTTGCCCGATGGCCACGATAAATCTGCCAAATTAATCTCTTTGATAACTTAGTTGTAGTTTCAATTTGAACCAATAACTTGAAATAGACAACTCGGTCAGTTCTGGAACTTTTAATTCCACTACTATGAAGTATTTAAACTCAGAATTAATTAATTGGACTGATGTGAACTCATCAAATCCCGCATTGATTGGTGAGTTCGTCAACTTTGTAATTTGGAGGAATATTAGATTTATAGGTCATTTTAAAATTGGTATTTAAAGTGAATAGTAAAAAAAAAAAATTTACATTTAGAGAAAGTTAATCCATACATGTTGCGAAAAAAAAATGTGATTACTTTTGGTGAGTCATGTATTGAAATCGGATGAAGGTTTTTGAAGGCTTTTGTTGCTATAATTGTTCCAAGATTGAGCTTTCAATACCTTTGAAGACACTTTTTCAATATTAGTTTGATGACGTTTTTTTTAATAATTTTGTTCTCTTTTAATAATACTCGACTTGAAACTGAAGTTTCAGGTATCTACAAAGAAAAACTATTTACTTTTTTTATTTGAAATCAATTATTTATTATAAAGGTTCTTTTTAAATTTGGGTAATACAAATCGACGGAAAGTATTCATATTGTATATAATTTATTTATAGTTTAAATTGTGTATTTTTATGTTTAAATTGTTATTTTATAAGTTTTTTTTTCTGTTATTTAACGGAAGGAGTTTTATTTTATTTTTGTGTGGGGGAGGTAAAGGTTTATGTTTGTTTTGTTTCATTATTTTATTGTTGTTATTGAAGGTATTAGTGGATTGTGGTTTATGGTTATGAGTTTTTTTAATTTATAATGATAATTTAAGGGTGTATGCTAAATGTTGCTGCTCCTAAATGGAACTTGTCAGCCTGACATATCTGTGTTTTCATTGCCTTGAGTGTGTGATCATACAAAATTACTATTGATTTTTAGGTCACGGTGTCGTGACGATATATATATCACATGATGCTGAGTGATGAACTGGCTGAAGGTACCATGGTTATCCCAGAAGTGAGACTGGCTTTTAGTAAAGTGACTTGAACACTGATAAATGCTTTATGACAATCTAAATACTATCAAGGTTTTTTAACTCAAAGGCGGTTGGTAACCATATGCTTTACCTTAATGCTACAATCACTGTTTCAGTTAGTTTATTGGATCTTTAAAGTTGTATATTATAATAGTGAAGGGTGTCTGAGTAGTACTTACCACTGTTATAATACCGCATATTGCAATGTCCCGGGATTTTTGGTGAAAATAATATGTGTTTAAGATATTGTAGTATTCTCTAATGTCTGGCTGGTTAGCTACCATCTCGAGTTGAAAATCTATTGCCAATCTATAAATGTGTTCCGGCAACTGAACTAAAAATCCAATATCACTAGGTAAGCTAAAGCCTGTCACCATTTTGGTTCAGTATATTTGGGTGGGTTATCTGCTAATACCTTCAATTTTTTTTTTTTGTGGTGAGTAATCGAAAAGACAAATGGAAGGTTTCTGATTATTATGTGTGTTTGTTTGTTTTTATGTTTTCGCCTCTGCTTCGGGTGGTCGCTTAACATCAACCCATCTAGTAGAGCAAGGTCATAAGCAGCAGGGTCAGCCGGGCTCGCCGCCCGTCGGCGAGAAGATCTTTGGAGATGAAGAGCTTGTTAATCTGATCGATCCAATACTTAATATGGATGATAATAATCGAGACGGGTATATAGATTACCCTGAGTTTGTTAGGGCACAACAGAAGAGTCAAAAACAGCAAGGAAATCAATAAAAAATTTATTTTTGAAGCGTTGACCAATTTTATTCCCCTAAGCATATCTGTTGATCAGTTGTTTTTTCTCTTAACACATTGTTTATCATTTGTTTTCCCTCTTAACACGTTGTTTATCATTTATTCTCTCTCCCAACATGTTGTTTATCATTAATTTTCTGTCTTAACACGTTGTTTATCATTTATTGGCTATTTTAATACGTTATTTATCATTTTATTTTCTCTCTTAACACGTTGTTTATCATTTATTTCTATCTTAACACTTTGTTTATCATTTATTTTCTCTCTTAACACGTTGTTTATTATTTTTTAATCTTAATAGTATTATAATGTCCTAACTGATGTAGATCTTATATAATATTTTATCTTAGAACTATCTTAATGCGTAGATATTTTTTGTTTCTGTTAACATATTGTTTATCATTTTCTTCTCAGTCTTGCTATTTTTTCCCAGAATAGTTCAATTAAGGAGTAAAGAATAAGATTCGAAATGTTTTTAACTGAATCCTCGGGAGAGAAGTATCGTATTATTCTTCATTCAATATTCATGTCATTTCTCGATCTGAGGTTGATTGGCTGAACAATGAATATTATGTTGACTACATTCCTGCGTCACTTCAGATTATAAAAAGATTTTTGATTATATGAAGGTGCGGCCATAAATTATTTTATATTTGTGTTCTAAATCCATAGGGTTAGTTGTAATAGTAAATCGTTTAATACCTGATTCTGCATATGGATCGATTATTCAACATAATGAAATCTTATACAGATGTAAGTGCGGGCTTTAGTATTTGCAGTGTTGCTTACGTACTTCAATGCACTGGACTATTATTTTCACCAATTTTAGTACTCGAATTTATATTCTTACCGGTCTATGCTTTTCTACATATCACATTGTGATATAAATAAAATATCAAATTTCTATCATTTGTCATAGAAATGATGTTTCTTTGAGCACGAATATTCCTCTCCCCCCTGATCAAAGTTGCTCGCTCCAATTAACTATTCCCTCTTTTAAATGAAGTGTGGGGGACAATCACGTATTTTCCAAGAAATAATGATAACTAAATCGTTGCTTCGATTTTACACTTCAAATACTGCATCGATCGTCATGAAATGCATACACGTTGTAAGGGGTACAGAAACGAGCATGTGGTAACTTACAACAAAAAAAAAAACTTTTTTCGTGATATAAGTGTAAATACATTAACGAGAACAAAGCCGCGGGCAAGAGCTGTTTTAAAATAGTAAATTAGCCAGCAGCAGAATAACTGACAACAGTTTATAATAACTATTGTTGTTGTATAACATAATTCGTTATTACGTTTAGCGTTAATTATTTATGCGTGCGAAGTTCCAAGAAAAAGCTAGTTCTAAACAACAATAACGAGTAACAGCTAACTACGAGCAGGTTGTCTTTAATAATTTGTTATTCAAAACACAAGAATGACGCATTATATTGTTGGTAACTATAAATAGTCAACAATGTGTTAAACGAGAAGACAATGAATTTAATGTCTTGACGTTTCCCCCTCACTGCCAATTTTAGTCTCTCCCGGTTTCCACTAAAAGCCTCTGCTGGTACATTATTTTTTACTTTGTAAGTTTTCCTAATAACTGCCATCATTCAATTGACATTTTTTTTTAAATTTACAATAATGTAGGTAAAGTCAGTATATGTAGAAATTTAGAATATTTTCGCGGTATGAATACCACAGATAAATAAGTAATGGCAAAGGTATTCATACTATAAAGAGACACTATCCGGCGAAGCAATATGTTTTTTTAAATCAAAAATATTGTACATTCCTTAAATCCATTACAGGTTATGAGATTTCTATGTGTTAAAATGATATATTATTTTCTATGTTTAAGTTATCGTTTTTCTTAACGGTTGTGTTTTATTTATATCTTTAATAAAAACCTTTATATATTTCTCATACTAGAAAACACTTCGTCCTTTGTCAGGATTTGTATTCCTACTAATTTTTTAAAAGTCTTTTTTAAATATCTCGCTTTGGAATAATGTTCATTGTTGTTAGGGCTATCCATAAATTACATTATACGGTTGGTAGTGAACAAAATGTGACATTGTGTGATAAATGGGGAACGACGGGTCACGAGGGCCATTGAAGTATTAGGTGTATAAAATCGTACTATACTATGTAAAATACCACCAATATTACTAAACACAACATAACAATCAAATAGAACAAGATTATTAATGAAATCCACTACACGAGACACTAAGATCCCGCCAGAAACTCTGTAATGAACATACTAAGAAATTTTAAATTCAAAATGTATAAATGGTGTATAAAAACCTTGAACTTCTATTTTAACGACAATCTAAAACGTATAAACTATGATTGTTTTAATGAAAGAAGAGTTTAAATAGAATAACCCAAAAATATTGGTTGACAAATAAGTATAGGGTAATGTTTTTTTAAATTACTAAACATATGTTGAAAGAGGGTTCACACATAAATGTGACCATCTGTGATAAGGATGAGGGACTTCAAAGATTGTATAATTTTTGTGACGTGATTTATGGATGGCCTGCAACGATGGTCAAAAAATTAAGATTTCCGATTCTGACCAAACTTACATTAGTTTAACTCAATTATTTTTAAGTATATGGATAGTCTTTGATACCACCACATGCATGGTGATTAGTTGTTTAATTTGTCGCGTTTTGGCATCAGCCTGTGTATATACAGTAGGCTTGCAGGTCGGCATGACAGCGGTGACTATCTGTGGAATATATTTTTCGGCGGTCATCGTTCATGACTCACATCGTACCTAAGTACGTTGTAGTTTTTTTATACAAAGATGTGTGTATGTTATAATTTTTTTTCTCGAATGTTCCATCAATTTTTTTTTTTGCTTAACATATACATATATAAAATGTTGATGTCCGTCCTTGAATAATATGTCAATGTTTAGATATATTACTTTACAAATAATAAAATAGTTGTGAAGTATTTTTTTAGTTTTATATGTCAATAATTAGGGCGTTTAAAAAAAAAATTCTACCCACATCTATTTTATCATTAATATTTTATGTTCTTTTTTAATTATTCATGTTGTTGAAAATATCTCGTGGTGAGGTAAATAATCTGAATTATACGAATCATGAACTAACCTTAGCCTGTGACTCGCATTATCCATGTATTTATTTAATTTTACCTTAAAATCAAATGAAATGAATACATTTATACTTTACCTGTGTGATAGAGAGGAAGAAAATATCTCTGTGCCAATTATTATATGTATATATTGAGGGTTGTATATTTTTTATAGTTTGATATATGCGGGTAGTTTAATAACGTATTGTATTATAAAATTGCACCTATTTTTTTTATTAAAATGACTGTTTAAATGTGGTTATTGTTTACATTTCAAATGATTCATTTCGATGTCTATGATTTTGTATTTTAATAATGACAATTTTTTAATCTGTTGTGATTAAAAAACAATTGATTAAGTCCTACTTCTGATATTTACAAAGTATAGGGATTCCACGCACCTCTTAGAAATTGTTTTTAATGACAATTAAAATTTTTGATTACTTTTTTTTTTTTGTCGAAATGTTAAAAAAATATATGCTGATTAGTGTTTTTTAAAGTTCTCTAAATTCATAACATTATTATACCCGTATATATCTCGTGTTATTTAGATCTTATACATTCTTACGTTTCATTATAGATGTGCAATGTACTTAGCATATTTTGTATACATTTAGTTAATGTATTTGTATTTTTTGAATGGCGAAATACCGCAGTTCTGCCAATTGTATTATGTGTAATCTTTAATGTTGGCTGCATTGCATAATTTATCTAGACTGTGTCTCATTGTGAATAAATAAATATATATTAAAAATGTTGCTCGGTTTTTTTGGGTGCTCAGAATGTTTTATGAAGTGTTATTAATTTGTTCAAAATGTTTTTATTTTATGGCTTCGGGTGTTTTTATACTTCGACTGTAAGTTTGGTGGCATTTCGTACTAAATGCACCGCGCTCGCTCGAGGCAAGTTTGCGTTATCCTTTTTTCGCAAGTCTAACTTAACCTAACCAAGGCGAAATAAAAAAGAAAGATGGCGAACATTCAGCGAGCGCGGTGCATTTAAAAAGTAACCTTTTTGAAGCTAGTATTAAATACGTATTTCATTTTTTTGTAATAACAACCTATATGTCTACCATTTTTATTCGCTAATGTTTCGCTGATCTTTAATGTATCTAACTAAACTCGGCTGAGTGCCTTAAGCGCTTGCCTTAGTAGTCCGGTGAAGGTGTTAAGACCTTGCTAGGTCAATAGCGTAGTCAGTTCGAGAAAAAAAAATCTAACTAAACTTCCTCAATAAAAGGCTGATATAACGCAAATAATATTTTCGTATCTGAAACTTAGTTACTGAGATTAGAGCCGTGGTGGTAAAACTGCAGCTTGCGCGCCGTATGTGGTCTGTGGTAGGTATTTGTGCGACCCGCCATATGCCAAACAATTTCATATTTATCAGAACTGATCTTGCCAATGATATTATAACTAAAAAGTTGTAAATATTTACATGATTTTTTGACAAAACAAATGGCACGATAACGCACACATACATAAAGTAATATTGTAGCTCCACACTGTCTAGTAGTCCGGTAGAGCTGTTAAAACCTTGCTAGGTCAATAGCGTAGTTAGTTCGAGAAAAAAAAAGCTCCACATTGTCTTAGATAAAATGTGTAAGGAAAATGACATACTCTCAATATCGGTGGTGAAAAAGAGATAGTTATATATTGCTTAGATACGGGCGGTTTGACGGCGCGAGATTATGTTTGCTAGCTAGACATGTTTTGAAAAGGCGCTGTCGAAGCACTTATGACGTATTTACAGTTTTAGGTATAATATCATTAGCTTTTGCATATGTTTACGTACAAATGCTTAGTAGTTGACGCCATTGACTAATTATTCTAAGATATAATTACTCCTGAGTACAGTACATTTTAGTCCTACCACAAACCGCAAATTAAATTTTTAATAGATAATTAATAATTAGTCAATCTAGTTGGCAAATATATAACTCCATAGATTACCATATAAAAATTATTGGTATGGAGAGTAGAGGTAAGGAGAAATATATCATATAGGAAACATGTTGCAAAAGTGTCCAGCTCTAAGCACTAAATAATAGTTCCAAGACCTTTCAAAATGGCGCTAACATAGGCAAAAGTAGAGTGAGATAAGTAATCAGAGATAAATAATCGAAATAAAACTGAGTGTGATAGAGTTTTTGTGAACTTTAAATCATCTTTCACCATCTCACTCCTCAAGTCATGCGTGCGTAAAGAAGTTTTACTTCAGTAAATAGATCTCGATTACAGCACTAACTTGTAGGTCCAATTATAACTAAGAACTATATATGTAATACTAAAAGTACAAAAACACATAAACCGTTCAAACCAAGGAAGAAAGAGAAGAGATTCTTTATTCCGTTGTTGAAACCATTCAGGACGGAGAATTACCAAATATACGGACACCGAATTTTCTTATTTAAACATTTAGATTTTTAAAATGAAACTAGAATTATATCACGAAATATCAATATTCAATAATCTAAAAGTCATTGTTGAATTGTAACAATTTTTAAAATATTGGAACTTTCGTACAGACAATACATGTCTTAAGTAGGTTAGTGACACTGGCAGATACACAATCGATGCCTTGTTCTTAACTAAAGAATAGTTTCCTCCAAGTAAAGCGACGACATATTTTGCCAGTGTCGCAAAATTCAATCGGATTTATTTCCACAGATATTATAGACATCTAAGCTGTTTTAACAAATAGTTTTGAAGTTTACTGTTTTGAAGTAAATTTGATGACAATCTCATTTTATTTAAATTCAAAGTGTATTACTAAAAATACTGCTCTATTACAATAGGGACGATATTCATTTATTCTTTCTCACATGCATTTAAAGAGGCGATCAGTATTTGAAGGCTGAATTATATCGTGTTCTTCACAACGTATGATATAAGAGTCAATTTGGGCCTAAGATTATCTTTATTTTTAAGTTTTCGTTATTCATTCAATATAACCCACTTATTGACTAGTATTTGAGTTTATGTGTGACATTTTATGAATTTTTGTTTTCATACTTTATCTAAGCCTCTAGATAATATTTTTTTATAACAAAAGTTTTACTCTAATAACTTACACTAAAAAGATAATCAAGGAGTTTAGCACAGAGGGTTATATTTTCAGATGATAAAGAAGTCAAGACAATAAGCGATGCGCGCCTCGAGGATATAATAGATGATTTCTTGGCATTTATTGACGTAAATAACGATGGCATGATGTCTTGGATTGAATTCAAATCATTCAGAACCAAATGACAGATATAAATATTTTTTTAGAGTTTTTTTTCTTTACCTATCTTTATGTTAAAATTTCTGGCAATCAGTTTTACTAGGCAGTTGCGAGTACAAACGCACTGTCAGCTCTTAATAAAAATAGTTCACGTTTGCTCACTAGATGGCAATGTTTTCTTATTAAAAATGTATGGGCCAGAATAGGTCATTATAGTTTTCAGTGAATAAATAGTTTTAATTTATTCCACTGGATGATGTTATTACGATAACATATTCTCGGGATATGTTTTTGTTCATGGGGATTTTAAAATTTTAGCGTACTATGCTGTTTTGATAATAAATTGACGTTATCTTAAAATACCATCTAAATGTGATATTCGCCATTGAAAGATACATACTGGTTAAAGTAAATTTGATGATAAGAACTTTAAATAAATAATAATGATCTTGTTTAGAATTTTTTTTTCTCGAACTGACTACGCTATTGACCTGGCAAGGTCTTTACAGCTTCACCGGACTACTAAGGCGAGCGCTTAAGGCATTCAGCCGATGTTTAGAAAATATTACTTATTATAACCATTAGAATATTTTCTGATATTTTACATATAAATTTGGACTTAAATATCTCCATACGATACTCTTTTGAAGCAGGGTGACTTTTTTTTGCTCTTAACACATTCTGTAACGACTCTAAAGAAATTATTGGTACGAAATTGATGCCATAGAGTGCATTGTGTATTCACCGCTTGTTTCTGTCTATTTTAATGGAAGTCATAGAGTAAATCGGTGAGGAGTTCATTTGTGTACTGAGCTTTCATTAAACCGCTTTGTAATATTAAGTTGTTTATAGCATTCTTGTTAATTCCGATGACGATAAAATAGTAGATTTAATAAATTATAGTCTCCTGTGCTATTTATGCAGTGTAAATCCTACCCTGTGTCGTGTTGTGGTATTTTATAAATTGACGATATAAAGTCTACAACATATTCATTATTCGCCAACTTTCGTCGATAGATGGCGCTTTACACAGTTTACTATGACTCATAAAATAGAGTTAACATGGTAAGGGATTGTATAGTGTGCATTTGTGTGGTTTAGGTATTTGATAAAAATTTAAAAACTATATTATTTATTTGTGCGTATATTTTAAATTCATTAATTACATTTTGGTATTTGGTTATAATTGTTCTGTGATTATCAAAGAACAATGATTTTATATATGTGTTGCATGAAAAAGCCCTACATGAATCTAGGGTAAGTATTAAATTAGCAAATATATTTAAAATCTGTATTTATATATTAATTTAAGATATAGATGGTTGGATATCGATAATAAAGTGATTCGGTGATAGTTATAGAATCATTTAAGCCTTCGTGACGAAAATTAATAGAAAAAAATAAAGAATAGTTTCGGGTATCTGTTTGAAATTAATTCTTGGAGTTATATCAGTTCATTATAAAAAATCATTGGCTTCAAACGGAGGTGCGTGCTCCGAAGTAACTCACCATAAAATTGAATTAATATTCTGTGTAAATATTATTATTCCATTTTCGTTTAATGTAATTATAATTATAAAACTTGTGTATATTTATGGGAACTTTTATTCACATCGCAATTTGAACTAGATTTTAAATGATTGAGATTAAATAAAATATTATTTTTATATTGACCCCAGAGAAGTGTAACTTGTTACGTATTTAGTATATATACATTGAAATTTATGTATAAGTATTTATAATTATATAATGACATCTATCGTTAAGTAGTAAAACTATTTTAGAAATTTTATTTTTTTAATATAATTTAATTACATTTCGAAGTAACTCGACTCACTAATATTCTTACAGGTCAAATGGACTCAAACAGTCCCGGATATAGTGATGAGATATTGCAACAAATCATGGATAAAGCATTAGATCATGCGGATTTAAACAGGGATGGTTTCGTTGATTATTTAGAGTACAAATTTAGTAATTATAGAGGAAAAGTAGCGAAACAAGAGTCAGAAGAAGATCAGTATTAAACGCTTATTTTTCCTACATTAGTATTAGCAATACTCTTTATTAGTATTATTCATCATCATCATCATCAAATTGGTAACAATTACAAAGTTTGTCACCACTTTAGTGTTCAAATATAATGGTGGAACCCTTTTTAGAACTTTCTAGAGATTTTTGTGATATCTTAGAGTTTGTTCAACTATACTTTTTTTTTATTAACGTGGGCAAATCCCTTATGGGTACGCCACTCTCTCGGGGGAAAAGGTGCGTTATGCCCGACTCACACGGACTAAAACCCCGCGATGTACCGACAAGCCGTATTGTTGGGGTGGCAAGGGATCGAAATATGCTAGACCCCTTGGATAACCACCCCAACGGTCCGTCCGGCGGAAGATGGCTGCCGGGCTCCTACCTAATAGGGAGACAGACTGGGTACACACTAGCTGCCTCCCGTCGTCTTTCGGATCTGTGCAATGAGGAGATGGCCCCCAACATATCCCCTCAGGTTCGGCTACGGTGGTGAGAAGAGGCGGGTATATCATCGCCTCCTCCCTCTAGTCCTCCGTTGGCGAAGAGGGCCACTCAGAGGATCATCCTCGCGAACCCACTCCGCCGCCTCCTTCTTCAAGATGATGTCCTTGCAGAAGGAGACCATCGCCTTCCATGCCTTCTCGCTGCCGAGCATGGCCGAGACCACAATCGGCAGCAACAAATCTGTTCCCACCGCCGCACTCATGGCATGCGGCGGTTGGCTCGCTGCGAGCAATCTAGTGCAGGTACCATCCGAAACAACCGTGTCCAGTGAGCATCTTTACCAGTCGGAACGACAGGAAGCCCTAACTATTCATTTTATCTCTACTCTACTCTACTCTTTCCGGTAGGACCGGGTGGACGGCGTCAATAGTATAACGCCCGAAACGTTCGTCCACTAAGTCTTGCATCCATACCCTTTGCGCCTCCTCCCGTCCCTCTCTCCTCTTGGCCTCAATCTCCCTTAGTTGAACAACTATAAATACATTAACCACTTCAATTATACATTAATCGAGCTATATAAAGCAAAATTGTTAATAAATATAAAGTTACTTCATGACTAATTGAAGTCTTGCCATAAGTTCCTAATAATTAACGCAAAGAAATGTCTACAAGTTTTTTGAAGTCAAAACTTTTTAGGCCCGTTTAAAGGTATTATTTGGCAGGAGATAAACTTATAATATCGCGTGATGACATGCTAGTAAGCGTGACCGGACGTATTGGGCTTGTGCGGCTTGTGTCAGACTAGCAAAGTGTGGTTGTGTATTATGTTGATTTTTTGCAGCTCAACATAGGTTTGAATGGTTAATACACGTTATAAGGATTTATATCATTATTGCTCCGTGTCCCAATAAATGTGAAAACCAAACTAATGATTTCAATATACAAATTGTAAATTTAATATTCACATTATAATTAGAAATTCGAAAGAGAACAGTTTCTTCGTCGTTTTGAGTTTCTCTTCTGTCAGCAGTTCTTCTGATCGCCTCAACTTTTTTCCACCACGCTGTTCAAGTAATCACTTCTTTTGTACTGAAAATAGAGTATTCACTTGTTTATATTTAAATTAATATGATTCCGTTACGAAATTAATTTGTTATTGGGCTATATGATATTATTTTTTAAGAGTATTATAACTTACAGATAGTTTTGGGCCATCTGAATATTTACATATTTGGTTACATAATGCGTAGCCCAATTTGAAGATGTAATCTTACTTAATAATTAAATTAATATATTTTGTAAAGTTTGAGTGACAGATGTAACTTTTTTAAGTATTAGATATTCAAATGATTAGTCTTTTCAAATTGTTTTGGGTTTTTAGTTGTTTTTTTTTTTTAAAAATGGATGCATTTTGTAATTGTATTGGTTATTTATTTTAGGAAATATGTGAGGTGACGGGCTATTTATTAGGTAATAAACTAAATTATTTTTTCCTACTATTTATTTCATTTTCTTCCTTCGAATAAATTTAAAAACTTTAATTATTTGTTTCTTTTTTCCTTTTAACATAGTGTGAAAAGGTGAGTTTTTCTGTTTAATTACTTTTTACTATAATTTGAGAATTATAAAACATTGAAAGGGGCATTGAGGAACATGGAAGAGTTCAAAATTGGTCTCAATTACGAGTTGTATTTCCATTAGAGTAAACGAGAAAACGCTCCTACCATAGTCTTTTCTTTTAACTATGTTTCACCTTCCATTATTCCTTGTCAATTGTCACTCGTACAACCCATCCATAACTTCGTAATTCCTCTACTCCTATACTTTTCATAGACTTCACATAAGATCCTAATCTTATAATTATATGATATGCTATTACAAGACTTTTACATAGTACGCTAACTTATTAATCGTCAACTCCTTTGCCATTGGTGTTTTTTTGCTATTTTCCTAATTTTATCAATACTGTTTACCATACTTCATCAACCAACCCTGAAGCGATAATATTAATTATTGGAGTGGAGTCAACTCCAAGAAATCGATGTGTAACAGTCAGAATGTTATTTAGTTTTATTGAGATTCTTTACAAAATTTCGAGATCTGGTTGGTATATAGATAATGTTGGCGTCTAAAGTTTAAAATATCGCATTACAAATAAAAGGAAATAAATCCGTTTTTTTTTACAAATAATAAGTATATATTACAGTCTGTTAACCAAGAAAATGTCTTTTTTTTGTTAGAATGATCAGTCGATATTTCAGTGATGTTTTCGTTTGTAGAAAAGTAACTATTTATGATAATTTGCCATAGGACAGACGTAATAGCAGAGAAGACAATGGCAAATTTTAAATAGATAAACGAAATAAAAGGTTGCCATGTACGCCATTTTCTTCATCGTTTCGGTCATGAAAAATGCGTTTCTGCACAATATTAAATACTATAAACGTTCTGGGTAGAGGACTTCCGTCAGCAACGAAGTAATTGCATGTGGAGATTAAGATTATTTATATTTTTTTATTTTCATACCGTGAGCAAAAAACATGATGCGTCATCCATAATGACTTTATTTAAAGGAATTAGTAAAAATCACTACAAAATAGTGAATTTAGATTGTATAAAAAATAAATAAAAATTATTAAAAAAATATTTAAATTAATTAAAGTTTAGAATTTTCGATTCAGTATCGAGATTATACAAGCAGCAGTGCACGTGAACTCGCATAGAAATAGAAAGAGACAGAGGAAGAAAGATAGTAGCATGGATAGTGAATAACGTTTTTTCCTTACGTGAGGATTTCTAAGTTAACATGTAGGAATCAGGAGCAAGTCCTTGCCTTACACAGGTTTTTGGGGTACCCGTTTGTGGAGATAAAGTTGTTTGTAAGGTCACAACTGTTTTATTTAATGTTACAATGATGTCATTGTGCAACCTTAGTGCTTGAAAACGACTGAGTATCCAAGTATTTTATAAATATAATTTTAATTCAGATGTGCTGATACACATGTAAGGGATCATTCAAGTATTACATAAGCAGAATTTTTGTAAATTATGATCGCCCCCTCTCCTGGTCAGCAAAAGTAAGCAATGTTTTTGTTTTTTTCTTTTTTTCGAAACGACTACGTTATTGACCCAGCAAGGTTTTAACAGCTTCACCGGACTACTAAGGCAAGCGCTTAAGGCACTCAGCAGATTTTATTTTGGCAACCAGCTCAAGGGTGCACGGCACACCTCGACTTGGCTGTTGCCTGTTGCATGCAAAATCGCGACCTATCTTAGCTAACCTAGCTAATCATATATGTATGAGTTGTTGAAACGTATATGTGTACCAAGCATACGACTCAACAACTCCTCCATATATTTATTATCGGAAAATTGAGAGTTTTTCAGTTCGATAAGGGAAACAAAGTGCACGTGTGTGGGGGTGATCGTGTAGTTTTGTAGCAGTGATGTATATTTGTGTATCACAGTATCGCGCAAGCAACGCATTCAAGGGCTCTCTACCGAAGGATCGAACCTAGGCTTGATCCGCTGCCGTGGGAGGCCTAATCGGGTAATGTAAGCAATGTTCTTAACCCTCCATCCCATGATTACGTAAACATTTATATAGGTATATTAAAACCTGTTCTAATTCAGTAAATAGATATCGCTGACGTAATCATTTTCAGCCCCCCCCCCTCAACCCTTATGTCATGAGAACTAAGCAAATCAAGGAAAAGTGCTTACGTATTACTTGAATGACCTCTAATAAGTAGGATGATATGCATGATAACTGTACATAAGTCTTACTTACCGCAGCTGCATTAAGAGACTTCGTCCTGAAACTATTGGCATGGTAAAGTAACTCATTTTAAGAATATATTAACAAGAAATGTATACATATTTTCAGACGACGGTAAACCGGCATCCGAAACTTACATGTACAAAGATGAAGATCTCATGAACATTGTGAATACTGCACTCGAGCAAACTGACCGCAACAACGACGGATTTATAGATTATTTGGAATTCCGTTCCGCTGCTGCAAATGCGTAATGACCTTCTCGGATAGATGGCGTTGTTTTAAGCTTTGATAATTTTACTTGCAAGTTACTTTGCCTCATTCGTTACATAAGCGTTATAGTTATATAGAGATTCTGAAAAAGTATCCAGTTCTAAGCAGTAAATAACAGTTTCAAAACTCTCCAAAATGGCGCTACCACAGGCAAATGGCATAGTCAGATTGAAATAATTTTGCAAATATAATCAAAAATAACTACGGTGACAAAACGTAAAGAGTGATAGATTTTTTTTGAACGTTATGTAATGTGCTTAGTGGTTTTTTAGTATTTTCGGCTATAAAACTTTTTTAAAATAATTAAATAAAAATGAGCCGAGGTGCCGTTGAATTTAACACATTTTAACGGACATATTTTCATAAATAGATATATTCTACACTCTATATACGAATAACGCCATCTAGTATAATAATTTCGTAGTTAGATGTCTAGTCAAAAATGATATTGGTTGAAAAAATTGTATAAACAGCAATGGGTTGCCAGGCAGATGTGAAATATCTAAAATTATTTATATTTTATTTTGAAATGAGTAGAAATCCTTTTGCTACATAAACAACTTTATTAAATTTGTAGTGTAGTAAAGAATGGAAAGTGTTTTCTGACAACTATATTTCTATACAAACACAGCATTTAGATGTTTCACATCAATATGGGACATTTTGGAATAATAAAACAATTTTGTTATATTTTTATAAAGACTTTTATTTTAAAATTACATCTAAACTAATTTTGTACCTTTAGAAAATAAAACAAAAATATACATTTTACTTTTACAAAGAATAAAAGCAGTATTAAAAAAATTCAAGTAAATAAATGTACAGGAATAACTGTATGTATAATGTAGATTTAAAGGATTTCTCGGAAATAATACTTTTTCCTGTTCTCTTCTCATCCTGCATACATTTCATAACAATAGATTGAGAAAGTCATGAAAGTGTAACAAACACACCTTCGCACTTATAATATCAGTAGGGATGGTAGAAAGTCAAGTTATTTTAATGAAATTTTTTATTAAAATATCTTCTGTTCTTTTTTTTTTATTTCAAGAACTATTAATGAATTGCTAGAGAAAGAAAACTTGTTTGGCAAGAAATACTAGAATGTTCTGTTAAAATTCCCGTTACAGTGCTTTATACCTGTGCCAGTATTTTTCTAGTAACTAGACGTATATTGTGGTGTCTGTATTCCACAAGGTAGTGGCCACTATACACTAGCTTTAACAACCTTTAGAGTTAGAGTTAGACCTATAGTTTCTGTTCGTGGTGTCACGTCCTCAATCGATGTTCAAGTAAGTTGTAGTATTTCGGGATCGATTGTATTATCGATCAGAATCAGTTATGTATTGCACTGTACAATGTCAGGTGTAGTGTCTCTACCTTATCGTACTGTCACAAAAAATGCGATGACAGTTCTACACTACCCTATATTACAAATGTGATTCATCAGTCTCATATCCAATTTATTGAGGCACGTCTACTTATCGAGTTTGTACACTTTAGGACTATCTATTTCACAGAGCTAATACTAAAACCATTATATAAGCGTGTCATGAAGCTTACTTTGAGTTTTTGGATATATCCTTAGTCTGCCATATAGAAGATTTTGTAATTTATATACAATCTTGTGTAATTAGACTCTATGTTTTGTAATATTGGAGGTGTTGTCCAAATAAAATGGATGGGAAATAATACCACCAAGCATGAATTCTGACTTGCCACAAAAACTACCATTACTTTGTGAGAACATAGGAATTATCCCAAGAAACTTGTAATGTTATGAATAGCTGTACTAATCTGAAGGATTCGTTGCCAATAATAAAATCAATGAAAAAGGAAGTATACTCTGTCGTCATCTATTCAATGCTTGTACACTTTAGCACCATCTGATTTAACAATGTTAATATTATAATAATTTCTTACAAGTCATATAACGAAGATTATTCTGACATGGTCTACTTTGTGTTTATACATTTTAGCGTAATCTATTGAACAGTGTTAATATTAAAATCATTATTTAAACGTCATATAAAGTTTACTCTGACATGGTCTACTTTGTGTTTATACATTTTGGCACCATTTATTTAGCAGGGTTAGTACTAAACCCATGCCTTAATGTCATATTAAATTTACTCTGATATAGTCTGTTTTGTGTTTGTACATTTTAACGCCATCTATTTAACAGGGTTGGTATTAAAACAATTTTTAATCTATATACGAAGTTAACCTTAACCGTATCTTAGCGTTTGTACATGTTAGCCCCATCTATTAACCAGAGTTAACACTAAAATCACCAATCAAGAGGACCTTGTAAAGCGTCCCGAAATGTTACGCTATTTTCGCTGTAGAATTGCGAAAACCACGTCCTGAAAGCTCTTATAGCTTTGTCCGTCCGTACATAAGCTGGGGCGCTGACGAATTTCTTGCTGTTCCATATTCTTACGTCACGTTCGAACTGGGAAATATATAAATAAATTAATTTATTTAACTGCTTCTGTCTGACACAATCTCACGTGTGTTGATGCTCTTTCCTTTTTTTTCCTTTCCTTTTTTACCTAAGGCGCGGTACAGCGGTTGCGGTCACACTATAGATCAATGTTTCCCAAACTTTTTAGGTCATGCGCCATCTTAACATTTCTAAACTTTTTATGCCGCCCCCATACATAATTTTTAACCTTTAAAAATTGTTTTGCACCCTTAAGAAATATAAATAATGAGTTTTAGGAAGAAATCACTATGAAATTGTTATTAAAACTACGAAAGTAAAATTTCAAAACATATAATGAAAACCTTATTTCACTTGACAACTCTAATCACCCAGTTGATAGTTTGGTAATGACAAACGAAATTATACAATATAATTATTTACTCCATTTTTTTAAAGAATTCATCTTTTCTGTTAAATTTGTCACCGATATCTAGCATTGCATTTAAATAACCCAAAGCTTTCGCTTTGAAGTATATCAAGTCCATTTTTAAATTGCCCCCCCCCCCCCTGAACTATAAAATTTCCCCATTGTGGAGCGTGGGCCCCACGTTGGGAAACACTACTATAGATAGCGTCTGCACAAGCTATATAATGATTCTACATTGCAGTAACATTTGTAGGTGGTAGAGCCACGCTGAAGCTATTATTGGTTTCAGCATGAATGGGTCGGCTCATCTGGGGTAGCACCACCCGACACACAGAAAACCGACGTGAAGTGACATTGCTTGCATTGTTGCGTTTCGTTCGGTTAGTGAGAGCGCCGGAGACCCATCTCCCCTCCTCTACCTCTCCTCTCCCTTTCCCTCCATTCCCCTAAACACAGGCTGGCAACGCACTTGCGACTCCTCTAGGGTCGCTAGTGTCTATGGACGGCGGTGATCGCTTAACAACAGGCGACCCGCATATTCGTTTGCCTCCTATATGATATGAAAAAAAAAAAGATATAGTGACGACGTAACATTAATGCCAAGTAAATGTGTATGGTTTTCCTTTACTTATAACTCAAATGGCCGTCGGGGTCACCAGTGAAGTGGTATAGTGTGCTGTGCTTAGGTTTCTATACCACTTGCGGCAATAGATATAATTTACTATGTGCTAGTACTCGTCACATCTATACGTTTTTTTGCCAGCGATTGAGCGTATCCAACTACCCTCATATAATAAGAATGTAAATGTATCGTGTCTTAGATTTAGTACCTTTTAGATTTTTATTAAAAAAAATGTTGCAGAAGTCTAGGAATAATTAGTAAAATACATTTGAATCATTTTTAAAAATGTCTGTCTGTTTGTTTGGGCATACATAACTGCTAAAGCTAAACACAATATAACACCATATAAAAAAACATAAAGAATATCTTCGAGTATCATTTAGTCTTAGTTTCATTAGAATCGGTTCACTCTATCAAAAGTTAATGTAATTTTAATGTCGACGCGACTTAAGTACCAGAGAAAAGTAGATAAGTAAGTACTTAATATATACAAATGATATTACTAATCACTGTTTTTTTACATTAAGTTCTATGCGGACGAAGTCGCGGCCACAGGTAGTGCTATCTAATTATATAGTCCACATCTCCCGTGGATGGGAAAAATGAGAATAAAGGAGAGTCTTTTCCCCTCGTCTCCCATTTCTCCGCCAACTATAAGGGTAAAGAAGCTTAATAAATCTGATCTTGAGACGGATTTACCACCAATAGGATTGTCCACAATGTTATATGATATAGTCGTGACCTTAAATAGCAACATGCTAAATTTAAAGACCGTATTACCATTTCCAAGTGGTAGAGCCACTCTGAAGCTATAACTCGTTTCAGCACGAATGGGTTGGCTCGTCCGGAGTACTATCACCCTCTTACAGAAAACCGACGTGAAGTAACAATGCTTGCATTGTTCGGTTTGGTTCGGTCAGTGAGAGCGTTTTGACCTTTCCCCTGACTTTTCACCTCCTCCTTCTCCCTTCCCTCCCTCCCCATTCCCAACCAACACAGACTGGCAACGCATTTCCGACTCCTCTAGTGTCGCCGGTGTCTATGGAGGGTGGTGATCACTTAACATCAGGTGATCTACCAGTTTGCCTCCTATGATAAAAAAAAAACATAAATAATTGTATGTAAATATGAGTTAATTGGGATTAAACTCACCATCGCCCCCTCTATTTTAACAAATAATGCTGCCAACGGTGCATTGTAATACGGAGAGTACATCCGATGGACGACTTTTTGTGTTAAAGGTCCAAGAGGTGTAACTGACTGTACTACATATATTTGGCCTAATGGAAACTCCACTAGAAGACTAACTTGACCAGGACCGACCTGTGAAGCGATGGTGGCTGATTGAAAAAAAATTCCTAAGCAGTCTTTTTGACTACCGAGAGAGTAGGTTTTAATAGGTGGTAGAGCCACGCTGAAGCTATTACTGGCTTCAGCATGAATGGGTCGACTCGCCCACGGTACTACCACCCGACACACAGAAAACCGACGTGAAGTATCAATGCTTGTATTGTTGCATTTCGTTTGGTTAGTGAGAGCGCCGGAGACCCACCACCACCTTTCTCCCTTTCCTCTTCTCTTCTCTCCCCTCTCTCTTTCAACACGCCTGGCAATACTTGCGACTTATCTGTTGTTGCAAGTGTCTATGGATGGTGGTGATCACTTAACATCAGGCGATCAACCTTTTCGTTTGCCTTCTATGATATAAAAATGGGTAATTCTCTTAATATTTTAAACGAGTGGAGTCGCAGGTAAAGCTAGTCTAAGTATATAAAAATCCATTCTCAGTGAACTCCGTAATCACTCAACATATCTACATGAAACTTGGTATTAATGTATGATTTAGTCCAATTTGAGAGATAGGATAATTTATAGTTCGATTTATGGCTTCAATATTTTTTATGTACAAACTAGCTAAGTCGGCCACACTTTGCTGTGGCTCAGTTATTATAATCATTACATATTGATAAGGATTCATAATTGTTGTTGACAACATGATCAATAAACATCACTTAAGAATTCAAATTATTTATTTTAATAAAAAAAAACTACTTTCTGTGACTTAGATATAAAAGTAAGACATATGCTGTCGATGACTTCTTTGTAGGCATTATCAAGCTCTACAACTTTTCTCTAGAACTCAATCATATATATCAAATCATAAAGCCAGCGTCGTAAGAAACGTCTTCGTTTGACCGTTTTTTCTCCGACTTACTTTGCAAATGTGACTACCACATAAAAGTCATTTTTCTGGTTAATATATAGCCTATGTCATTCACAAGCAACGTGGCTTATCATTTGTAAAAGAATTTTGAAAATTGGTTTAGTAGTTCCTGAGATTACTCCCTACAACGTCACAAACTCACAAACTTGACCTCTTTATAATATTACTAGCTGGCCGGGCGGACGTTGTCCTGCCTTGATAATAAAAATAATCCTAGAGTCGACCGAAGCCCCATCTACCGGGTCCTATTATGAATCTAAACCATTCTCTGATCCATTGGAAGACGCACACAAAAATTCAACAAAATCGGTCCAACCGTTTTGGAAGAGTTCAGTGACATACACATGAACAGAAGAAATTTATATATAAAGATTATAGTATATTATATAGATGTGCTAATTGTGCTAATTGCTATTTCTGCTAATTTAATTACTCACCTGTTTAACTTTGACCTCTGTGTGTGCCATATCGAATTTAAGGATCTTGTAGTCGTGAGATATCTTCATTAGAGAGATGTGATCTTCGCCCTTAGCCCATTCGGCAGACCACACGTGTCTTCCTGTTAATATTACTAGGAATTTACCCCTTTTCTAAATATCCCAGAATTATAGAACTAGAAAAATTCTTTTTTTTTTAGCAGGTTTAGTAGATTATTACTGCCATTGTCCAGTAGGTAATGATATTACAAGTTTCTTGCATTCATTTCTATGTTCGAACGAAATGGTGGCTGTCTTGTTAGAACTTTCTAGGGAGTTTATGTATCTCAGAAACCATTCTCCGTGGTTATTATTTCTGATCTATTTCATTTGTACACAATAACCGAACTATATTACGTAAAACACCACCAATATTGCAAAATATAAAGTCAAATAACACAATATTAATTCCTACATGACATTTCAAAATAATTCTTAGAATTTTATATTTTATTCATAATCTTGTGTTATTTGTTTTTTTTTTTTATCGAAGCATTACATAGTGACTGCACTATGCCTGATGTTAAGCATAGTACAATCCAAAAACATCGGCAACCACCGAGAGACAGATTATCCATCGTCGGTCGCCGCTGTCATGCCGGACATAATGACGAAAGTCACCCGGTACTGGATATGCACAGGCTGATCCCGAAACGCGACGCGCAGATGCGAGTCACTATGACGGGCTTTTTCGACTTGTACATGGTGGTTGCGACCCACTCGGGCTGTAAAACCCTACCACCCCGCTATCGTCATTGCCTCGTTCGTTGATCAGCAGGGTGCACCACGTGCAGGTGAGGTTGGCTTGGGTGTCTCAAGTCTTGAGATGTTACTCGACACCCCCTTACACCCAAATGTCTATATATTTTGCAGTATTGGTGGTATTTTACGTAACATCATTCGGTTATTGTGCATAGGTGAAGTGGAATAATACCACGTAGTATGGGTTCTAAGATGCCACAATAACTCCCTGGAAAGTTCTAACACGGGAAACGCCATCTTGTTAGAACATTGAAATAATCCTAAAACAATTGTTATTTTTTTTTTTTTTTTTCTCGAACTGACTACGCTATTGACCTAGCAAGGTCTTATCAGCTTCACCGGACTACATCAATTGTTATGTTATCTACTCTACAATGGCATTATTTTTTTTTTTTTTTCGAAATGTCTACACTATTGACCCAGCAAGGTCTTAACAGCTTCAATAATCTGGACAACTGATTGCATAACAAAAAAAAAGAAAACTTTTTCGTAGTGGAATTAAAAAACTAGAACATTGAAAATACAATTTGCTTTTCTACTATACGGCTGCTGAATTATATGAAAATGACCCAAAATATGATTTTTTTTTAACATTTCTTAATTTTTGTGTCTAGTTTAATATGATCTGAGGTTAGGCATATAATTGATTTTCAATTACCTATTAGTTCATATAATTTGGGATATTTAACACCCAAATCAGATACCATGGAGGGTGAGTGTACTGCGTTGAGATGGGCAACGTCTGCACCGTTTTCTGGTATTTCCTGGGAATGAAAAAATACGAACGTAATCTAAACACTCCAAATCAAAATATATGTTATTCAGTTTAGGCCCTAAGAAGAGGCTGATGAACGTCAAAGCTACCACAAGTTCGGACGAACAACCTACTCATCGAGAAGAACTCGCAACAAACTTAGTATATTTAACTTAATAATATCTTAGAGTAACATTTAAGTAATAGTCCGGCGAAGATATTAAGGCCTTGCTAGGCCATTAGCATAGCCAGTTCGAAAAACAGTGAGTCTTTTTTCATGAAAATCGGTCGACTCTATCAAAAGTTATTGCAATTTGAATGACGGCTTAACTTAAGTACGAGAGAAAAGTAAATGGACTCTTTTTTTCTTTTATTGTAGCACGGTAAAGTGACTGCACTATGCCTGATGATAAACACAGTACAATCCAAAAATAATACCGAGCATCGATTGACACACTGTCCATCGCCGATCGCCACTATCATGCTGGCCTGTAAAAAGCTGCATATGCACAGGCTGATCCCGAAACGCGACCCGCAGAAGCGAGTCACTATGACGGGCTTTTTCGCCATATGCATGGTGGTTGCGACCCAGTCGGGCTGGAAAACTCTACCACCCCGCTTGCGCCATTGCCTCGTTCGTTGATCAGCAGGGTGCACCACTGCAGGTGAGGTTGGCTTGGGTGTCTCAAGTCCTATGATGTTATTCGACACCCCTTACACCCCAAAAAACTTAATACATTTAAGGCATTTATTAATCACGAGAATGAAGTTGTGGGCATAGCTAGTATTATATACTATTGGTGGTAGTTTACGCAATAGAACCTCACACGAATAGCTGTAGATAAGGTACCTACATGATACTTTGTCGAAACAAATGGCATGATAACGCACACATACGTAAAGTAATATTGTAACGCCGCACTCTCTTAGACAAAATGTCGAAGTAAGATGACATATTCTCTTTTTCTCAACATAGGTGGCGAAAAAGAAATAACTATACATTTTGATTACATACCCTCCCGTATGTCAATCCTCGACAGGGCTTTAAGTAGTGGTAGAGCCAAGCTGAAGCTATTATTGTTTTCAGCACGAATGGGTCGGCTCGTCCGGGGAAGTACCACCCTCTCACAGAAAACCGACGTGAAGTAACAGTGCTTGCATTGTTGCCTTTCGTTCGGTCAGTGAGAGAGCCGGAGACCCACCTACCCTCTCCTTCCTCTTCCTCCTTCCCTTCCTGTCCCCCCGCCCTTCTCCCAAACACAGGCTGGCAACGCACTTGTGACTCCCCTGGTGTTGCAAGTGTCTATGGACGGTGATGATCACTTAACATCAGGTGACCCATCTGTTCGTTTGCCTCCTATGATATAAAAGAAAAAAAAAGATTACGTTTATCTAGCCAAGTTTTAACAAGGCTGTGTCGAAGGGTTTCTGACGTATCTAAAGCTTTTTAAATATAATATGGCAACCAGTCTTCTAGTAGACTATTACTGCCATTGTCAAATGAGTAACAATATTACAAGTTTCTTAATATAATTTCAATTAACTAATAAGATGGTGGCCGTCTTGTTAGTACTTTCCAGGGAGTTTCTGTGGCAAGTCGGAATCCATGCTCCATGATATTATTTCCGATCCACTTCACTTATGCACAATAACGAAACTATATTACGTAATATGCCAACAATATTGCAAAATATGGAGTCAAATAACACAAGATTATGAATAAAATATAAGCCCACCATATTAGAGTTTTTGGCGGGATTTTAGTCTGTCATGTAGTGAATTTTACATTTTATTCATAATCTTGTGTTATTTGACTCTATATTATGTAAATTTGGTGCCGTTTTACGTAATATACTTTAGTTTATTGTGCATGAGTGAAGTGAATGGAAAATAATAACACGGAGACTGAAATTCTGAGATGCCACAAAAACTCCCTGGATGGTTCTAGAAAGGGAGCCACCATCTTGTTAGAATATTGAAATATTCAAACGACATTTGTAATATCATTAACTACACGACAATGGCGGTAATAATCTGAAAGATTAGTTGTAAAAAATAAAGTTTAAAGATAAAAGTCCACTAAATGACATTCCAAGATCCTACCAAAACTTCTGTATAATATAATTGTTTGAAACTAACCTGGACATGGGCGTTGACGATGAATTCATTCCTTCCTCGGTAACTGAATTTTTTTATTTCCTGTGAGTCTTTGATAATCCATTGTGGCAAGCGATTTTCAGCGTCGTACCATATCCAGACAGCACCGTCCGCTTCCACGGTGTGCCAGGTTTTTATCGACACACCCTTTGGAGCTTTCATACAATTTAACATAATCAAATGGAACAAGAACAACGCTATCGTAAGTAAAATCCAACAATATGGTATCAAATCTTTACTAATCTGAAGGGTTTCTTTGCTTGTACGCAGTAATCTCAGGAACTACTGGTCCGATTTGAAAAATTCTTTCAGTGTTATATAGATCATTTATCGAGAATGGTTATAGGCTATATATCATTACGCTAAGAACAATAGGAACGGAGCACCAATGAAAAATGTTTTAAAATCGCGTTTCTTTTTAAGAGCTTCAGCTGTGTGTTAGCATTAGCCCAAAGTAAATAAACTAGTTGACTCGGCCACGCTTTACTGTGGTTCAATTATTATATGATTGCATATTGATAAGAATTCATAGGACCAACAGACATCACTTAACGATTTAAATAATTTTTGTATTATATGAAACTACTTTTTGTAACTTGAATATAACAGTTAGACATATGCTGTCGGTGACTTCTTTGTAAGCATTATCAAGCTCTACAACTTTTCTCTAGAACTCGATCATATATCTCTCATTGTTAACACGTTGACGCCGCGCCGGCGCGTACCACCGGTGGCCCGCACTAGACTGTCTTTTCTGGCGGCGCGTACCACCGGTGGTACGTATTCGATTGTGCTAGTAGAAATAATGAGAATTAACGTTTATTTATTAAAAATAGCACAATCGAATACGTACCACCGGTGGTACGCGCCGCCAGAAAAGACAGTCTAGTGCGGGCCACCGGTGGTACGCGCTGGCGTGAATGTGTTATAGCAGCGTTCGTAAGAAACGTTTTCGTTCGACTGTTTTTTCTCCTACTTATTTTGCAAATCAGACTATCATAAACAGTCATTTCATTGTTGGGACTAATACATATCCTATGATACTCCGAAATACGTGACTTCCTATTGGTAAAAGAATTTTCAAAAT
>JACEII010000235.1:21649-81084 GCA_014332785.1 Antheraea mylitta | reverse complement strand
ACATGTAAATTGAACTTTTAAGCATGCTGGAGAGAAGAAAAAAAAATATGTTGTTTTTTTGAATCACCCTAATATATATATATATATATATATATATATATGTATATATCTAGGAGCGTTGTTTGTTCTTTGGCAGTGAGCAAAGAGATCAATAGATGCATTCAGGTAGAGTGGTCGGCTTTCGGCAAACTTGATGATGTGTTCAGGGACGAAAAACGCCACAATGCCTGAAGACCCTTCTTCTTAACCAACATGTCTACGTCTGTGACTACGATGACGTATGGTACCCAAACATGGACGCTCACAAAGGAAATTTTACACAAAACGCGGGTTGCACAATGAACTTTGAGTGGTAGAGTAAGAAATACGGATATCTGAAAAAAAAACACTAAAATACAAGACGCTGGCTTATTGCTCAACTCAGATGGCATTGGGCAGGCCACTTGGCCAGACGTCGTGATGATAGATGGAGTTGATCTCTTACCGAGTGATGGCCAAGCGAGGGCGGGCGAAGTATGAGAAGACCAATAATGAGATAGGTGGACGGCATCGTTTATATTGTGGAAAAAACGTGGACAAGATTGTCACAGAATTAAAAAGAATAGCTAGCGTAAAAAGGAGAAGGCATATTCCCTGCACTTGGTCGAGAAAAGTTGTCCATGATGATGATGATGATATTAGCATCTCTATTTATTGGTATACTCTACGTCTAGATATCATTATCAGTATTATTAATAAAGTGCTGACTAAGGTTTCATTCGCGTGTAATTTTAAGAGTTTTAAATTACTGTCAACACAGTAGTTAATATCGACAATCTCCTTAAAATGTATGATTGTTACGTAGGATCTAAACCGTATAATACGTATATGAGCACTCACAGAACAGATTTGATTAGCAATCAACCCTTCCATACCTCCTCATACTTGGTAGCACAAGCGATGGCTTTTCTGTAGTATTTATATTTACCATTATCATAGAAAAAGGTTTAATAACATTTTAGAATGTTTAATTGAATATATATACTACGCAATATAATCTTAAAAAAAAAACATTTTTTTGTTAATATAGGCGAATATTTTAAGTAGCATAAAAGTTAATTCTGATAAAGACAATCAATTTAAAATAACTTTCAAACAATATTTTAAAGTAAACGATCGCAGACAATCTATATTTATTCAATTCTAACAATTTAAATTTTATCTCAACGCGGACTCAACTCGGCATCTGATTCCGAATGGCGGTGTTGATAGCGCCACGTCTTGAATATCAAAAAGATTTTACAACGCTTACCGACGTAAGGTCCCAATTTGCAACCACTTTTAAAGGACGCGTAACCAATTCAAATCGACCATAAATACATTAGGATATCTTGCCAATATCCACTTTAAAGTCAAGGGATAAGATTCTTTTTCCTTAGTATTAGTATGTGATGTAGCATTTCCTTAAACCACACGACTCCAGTTCAGGTATAGTGTTGGCAATTTCCCATTATCGATAAAGATAAGAAAACTAAAGTGCGTTAGATCGAATGAAGGCTCTATGAAGTTGTTCAGAGGCTCGCGGTGCGCCATCACGATATTATCGGCTTGAAATATCGAGTCTACGACGTTAATGTGGTTTTGGAATCGAAGTAAACTCCTATTCGATAAGACTTATTCAAATAAATAAATAGTTACTAAATAAAAATGACAATTTTAAACGATTTTCTTTAAAGGGAGCTTCACCGTTTATTTTTGGAACGAAGTATATAAAAGCCGCGTCCTTTAGGTCTTGACCAGTACAAATCATAACATAAGGAAAAACGTTATACTTGTCTGTCTTTCTCCCTAGATGCAACTTTCTCCCTACGTCTCACGCTCTTTATCTTTTGAAGATGAGAGAGTATGTGTGGGTATCGAAACGCGAGCACCGGACATCGTGTGCTACCGTTGTATAATCTCCATGCATACTGTAAATACTAAACGAGTGGTAACTTCATTAAAACTCAATTGTTAAAGTAAAACTCTAAATAGAAAAATAATAAAAACCATACAATTAAAGGAAGTTTTACTTCAATCGCGTGTGACGGTTATACTTACATTTTTTTTTTAAATCCATACATGTGTGGTGGTGTATTTTGTTTCTATAATTTAAATTCATTATTTAATTTTTTTTTAATAAATTTTCCCTAATATATGAAAAAGAGTTTTAATTCGATTTTTTACTTTAAGTTATTTTAATTGAAACAATCACAGAAATAAGAAAAAATGCAAATTATACAGTCTCATGAAGGGGGTATGGTTGCATGAAAGACTCAATACTATAAGTATACGAGTATTTCTTATTTATTATTAATAGTCGTCAATCATAATTTGTATTTTTCATTCAATTTATTGCAATCTATTATCTTATATATACTTTTGTTTACATTTTAATAAAAAAAATATTACACTAAAGGATAACTGTAAATTTACAGATAAATTAACGTTTTCAATTACTTTTGCTAATCACAAACACACTGTATTTAAAATTTGTATATACTTTGCACTCGTATCACAAACATACTGGATAAATTGTATCAATTAATTTGTTAAAGTGTATCTATTGCAATGTGTTTACCGAGTTGAAACGTTAATAAATGCTTGCGATACGTAAATAACGTCGCACGTAAATCCTAGACAACCTAGTTAACACAGTGACTGAAGCTTCGTAAACAGCTCCGATTCACAAGCTAAGAGCGATTACTCAGCAATTTGTAGTTTTGTTATTAGTTATCTATCTATACATATAATATGAATGTCACTGCTACAACATCACACACATCACCTATACACACGTGCACGCCTACACGCTTACACGCTGTTTTTCTTTTTCAGAGAAATGAACGACAAAGAATTGTACTCTTATTTTTCCCTATCCTATCCTATATAGTTTAGAATAATTTTTCCGACACAAAATATATACAGCAGTTGTTGAGGCACACATGCTAGGTACACATACATGTTTCTATAACTCATATACGTATATCTAGATAGATTAGCTTAGGTTAGCTCAGATAGGTAGCGATTTTTGCACAAAACAGGCGACAGCCCAAGCAGAGGTGTGCCGTGCACCGTTGAGTTAGTCGCCCAAACATCCCAAATCGGTTGAGTGCCTTCAGCGCTCGCCTCAATAGTTCGGTGAAGCTGTAAAGACCTTTCCAGGTCAACAGCGTTTATATTTCGAAAAAAAATGAATGAAAATATAACGTGTCTATACCTATAGATATTTGTAAAAAAAAAACACAGGTGTCTTGAAATAAGCAATGAAATAAATTTCAATCATTTTTAGATATGTCTGTCTTTCTGTTTGTTTGAACACGCATCACTACTGTCACATCACGCAGAATACTGCATTTCGATAGAACTTCAAGAAAGTCATTAAGCATATTCTCGAGTAACATTTTTGGTCTAAGTTTCATTAAAATTTAATAATTAAATAATTAACTTTATCAAAGGTCATTGCAATTTTAATGTTGACGCAACCTAAGTACATAAGAAAATATATATTTTTTTTTTTTATATCAAGGGAGGCAAACGAACTGGTGGGTCACATGATGTTAAGTGACCACCACCGTCCATAGACACTAGCGACATCAGGGACGTCGCAAGTGCGTTGCCAGCCTGTATATGGGAGAAGGGGGAGGGGAAGGAAAGGGAAAGAAGGATAGAGGAAGGGACGTGGGCCTATAATGAACTTAATACATTTACATGACTTTATTAGTCACCGTTTTTTTACCTACGCGGACTAAGTCGCGGGTGAAGCTAGTTTGAAATAAAAATGCATACTTTTTCCTAAAATGACCACGAGTATTGAATATGACGCTTGTCTATTTGAAATCTTAGTGCACTCAAATATACGCTAAAAAGAGACAGTACGAGAGAACGTTACAGGAAGTTACGCTTTCTTCTCGCATGACGATATCTACCAGTCTAATCCAAACGCAAGCAGTAGGGTAGTTATAAGATAGTAATAAAGGTGTGACGCCAAACATACATGACGTCCTTCTTGTCATTTAATCAATCAATCACTCGAGACCAATCAAGTATCTATACTAATATTATAAAGAGGTAAAGTTTGTGAGTTTGTGACGTTGTGATGTTGTGACGTTGTAGGGAGTAATCTCAGGAACTACTGATCCGATTTGAATAATTCTTTCATCGTTATATAGCTCATTCATCGAGGATGGTTATAGGCTATATATCATCACGCTAGGACTAATAAGAGCGGAGCACAGATGAAAAATGTTTCGAAATCAGGATGTTTTTCCTTTTGAGAACTGCTTCGTGTTAGTGTTGGTGTTAGTGTATATATTCCACGCGAACGAAGTCGCGGGTAGAGGCTAGTTAATAATAAAAGCGTTCACCTTAAACAGCAGATACAGTAACACTATTGAATATGGATAAGTATTATCTTTAGAGATGTGAACGGTTCGGCGCTCCGCGTGAAAATGATCCCCTCTCCGTTTTAACCATGTCCTTTGATGCTTGTGTTAGAGAGTACCGCGTAATATTTCTGTCTGTACAAATACTTTTTATCATTCGAACAGGCATTTCCGTGGACAGGTATTAGTTAGGTTAGTATCCAAAATAATGTTTTTATTTTTGATACTTTGACCTTCTTTTCCTCGGGCCACACACCACGACGGCATGCATCACGCGAAAATAGCTAGCGAGTGTAACTATACGTTAACTAACGCGGCGAAGACGTCGACGCGATATATTTGCGTGGCGCAGCACTTAGCGCGCTTATCGCTCGACTAAATCGCTTCGCTTATTTGTTGCGACTTAGGAATAACGCCATAGTGTAGCAAACGTTCAGTATGACAAGTATTTTTAATATTATTGAAATAGAAGCACACAGTGTTAGCCCCTACCACTCAAAATGGTTGCGGGTCAGAATTTGATAATTAATAAGAAATTGCCATTCAAAAATTAACATTGGTAATTAAATGCGTTTTAGAGTCGATAGTTTAGCAATCATAAATTAAAAAAAAAAAACTAATAACACTGTAATCCCATCAAAGCTCTTCTTTGATAGCTACAACGGACTTGGTACAGAGTATAAAGAACATTTAACTGAAATAGCATCTATTGCGACGGTGTCATTATGGCCGAACCTCGGCGTAGACTATTGTGCTTTATGTAATTTTGGGAATTAAATTTTACTAATTATTAATATGAGTTAACTAACTACACATATTTGTATATAGCTTACTTCTCAATTTTTACTTATCATCTTAGAATCTATCATCATTTAATATCAGCTATGATTGAGGTGAAACGTTAAAAAACATTTTACCGACCCTCCCGATGAAATAACGGCAGTGGACGATCAGTACCAGCCTGTCTCTCCAAACAGAGCGTGTTCACGCTCATGCCCACGTATCCACAGATCACGCTGCCGTGGTCTGGGGGTAAATTTCGCTTCCGCACACCAGACTAGGCCTCCTTCGGCAGCGGCTCATAACTAGGTCCGATCCCTCAGCGTGGAGCCCTTGAGTAGGTACGCTGCTCGCGCTATACAGTGACAGAACACTACAATAACATTAGACATAAAACATTTGTAAAACAATTGTGTTGTATATACGGTGTTAATAATATTAAATTTTGACACGTCGAAGACGGTCTTAGCTGTACTTGGGGTCATTTTAAAATTCAAAGGAGGTAATAATGCTATTTGCTCGATAATTAATGGAATAACTCTTTGATACACTGTATTTATAGTTTATGGCTCTCAGCTCCTAAGCTCTCAACACTCTTAAGATTTAAAAAAGGTTTTTTTCTATGTTCCATAGTATACATATTTCGTAACAGGTTAATATGGGCTACTAGTTGTACTGAAGACTAGGTACTCTTTTTTTTCGATCTAACTACGCTATTGACCTAGCAAGGCCTTAACGGCTTCACCGGAGTACAACTACGACTAGGTACTCGTGATAGACAACCGATAGGATAGTGTGAGATAAGCAATACAGAGATTGCAAATATACTTTGTTGTTTGTACTCCTTATCAGTTATGTTCAACTATAACGCACATAAATTAAATCCAAGATGTTAGATATACTTGTCACACTGTATCTCTCTATCTAAATCCCTGACATTACTCAGTACTTATGCATAATGTGCATGTTACGTAACCGATAGTTTTGAAGTATCCTGACGTTTATTATATATTTAGTTGTGCATGTATATTTTTATACTGTTTGCTTTTGCTGACATTCTACTTCTGTCTACGCTTTTCTCGTTATTTAAGTATGCGAGCTCACAGAGTGTAGCTGTAGAATTTTGTAGCAGGCCAGTATTCCATATTTTTTTGACGCTTAATGATGGCTTCAGACGACCCGTCCGCTATATGAGACCGGGCTGTATTTTATTGTTATTACATTTTCTATTGCAATTTGTTGCATTTGTTTGTTGTTAGTTATCTATATAAACAAAAATAAATTGCCGAATGTATAGAGAGCGTGCTCACGCCCACGCCCGCGTAACCACAGATCACGCCGCCGTGGTCTGGGGGTTAATTTCGCTCCCGCACAATAGCGTAGTCATTTCGAAAAAAAAAACATGTAATATATTATAAGGCTTTTTAATTTTGTAGTTTTACAAAAAAAAGGCACGGGTGTAGTTCAGCATTAAAAATGAAATCGTTCATACGGTATTTTTCACTCGAACGGCAGAATTATTCGAAGAACAAAAACATGAACTCATATTTTAGTTGAAAGAGCGATTTATTGGCTCGATTCAGTGTTTCCCAGCACAAAACTCGAATGTGTGGAGGAACCATTAATTCGAACAGACGTGTATACCCTTGCGGGGTGTACAGTTTGGAATAGCTTGCAAAAATATATCCCTTATTTATGTTTCGCGTTATAGCTCGGGGGTTGTAGTGGTTTTTGTTTTCAACATTGACTTTATTCAATAGTTTCGGATGTTATTATGATTCACAATGTTGTGGTCAATTATGATTGCCTATAATAACATTGAGAATTGCATGAAAAATTCGAAGATTTTTCAGTGAGTACTTGTCAGACTTCTTCCGGAAATGCGATATGATTCAACTACTCTTTTTTCTTTGTCTGTCTATTTGTTTGTCTCTCAAGACCTTCATAGGGATTTCTAAGTTTTTATGTCTTATTATTATCTTATAGATTATGATATATTTTAATATATATTTGATAAGATTTTTTGCTAGTTTTGGATTAAAATGAATATATATTTATCTCCGAATCTTAAGCTTAATTGCTTCCGTTTTAAATATATGCCTTAAAGTAATGCCTTTAGTAATATTTAAAAAAAAAACGAATGATTACAATTCAAATTACGCTTAAACAAAGTACGTACCTTTTCTGGCATCGGCATTCACTCTTCGGTTCTTCTCGACAATACTTAGTCGATATGATGCACCCCTACACACAACATGCTCCAACTATTACTTCCTTCTCGCAAAGCACATTTCCTGGCAAATAAATTGGTAAATAAGCTATAAAATGCTAAAATAATTTGTTAAATGTCATTAGTAGTTTCAGAGACATTTTTAATGTATTAATATATACATTATGAATTATCTAAGCCGGTGTAGAAAATTGTCAGTATTAGTAACAGAATATGATAATCGATTTTAAAATCTCGCTGTATAATAACATATACAGCTTTAATAAATACATCTGTACGCGATTATGCCATATATTATTCTGTATTGCATTAACTGTGGATTTAAATAATTCGGGAGTAGGTACCGTTTGAAAGAAACCAAATGGATGGAGTCACGTCGGGTCGGTGTTAAACCTGAACTTTATGACGTCATTACCACCCACCGGCTGAACGGTCGGCCGGCCTTACAAACAGAATTTATTTGACAATTATTAAGGTGTCCGCATTAAGGGAACATTACCACCATCTAGCGGGAAATTCATGATTTTCCTCGCCGGTCGTTTTCACCGATAACTCAGCGTAGATTCCTACACGTGCCAACTATTAGCTCTAAGACGGGAGATTAGAAAATAATTCACATCGGAACGATTTCATGGTTGTGGGATTTATTTTATTGCTGGGTTGGATGCATGCGAGTATTTCGTATGTCGTTCAACGGGTTGTTTATTGGGAATGGGGGATTAAGATAAGATATATTAAAATAATGTTCCGCGGTTTGACTCGCTTTTAATTTTGCATACATCGGCTCACAATATCGAATGCTATGTGACATTGTCCGCCCGTGTTGTTATCTTACATTTACATAGTAACTGCCCTACTCTTGAAGCTCGTAGCGTGTTGTTAGTTAAATGTAATATTCTTTAACAAAATATTAAGGGCCACCCATTCATTATATGATGGCATCAAGAGGGGGATGGAGTCAGTGGAATCTCAGTAAATCTCACATGAGGAGAGCGGGGTTTCGGTAAATATGACTTAATTTTTATTAGGCAAAAAATGTGAAAACATCTTAAAGTAAAATACGAATGTAAACTAAATGAAGTCACTATTTTTCATTAGTCGTTATGAATGCCTCATTTTTTAAATTATTTTCAATGCAGGACAACGTCCGCCGGGTCCGCTGTAGTTATATGTATATGTATACTAAGTGACAGATGACTTTGGTTTGTAATATGTAGTGATAAGATCGCTGGCGAGAACAACTACCACTTTGGGGAAACATGTGTCAGTGTTTAGAGAAAGACAAAGCAGCAATCTCATCTCTTTTATAGGTGGTAGAGCCCCGCTGAAGCTATTTTTGGTTTCAGTATAAATGGGTCGGCTCCTCCGGGGTAGTACCACCCCTCTCACAGGTAACCGACGTGAAATAACAGTGCTTGCATTGTTGTGTTTCGTTCGGTCAGTGAGAGAGCCGGAGGCCCACGTCCCTTCCTCTTTCCCTTTCCTTCCTCTCCCCCTTCTCCCATATACAGGCTGGCAACGCACTTGCGACGTCCCTGATGTCGCTAGTGTCTATGGACGGTGGTGATCACTTAACATCACGTGACCCACCAGTTCGTTTGCCTCCTTTGATATAAAAAAAATCTCACTATTGTAATGTGCCAAAACGGACATTATAGTGTAGCGGGTCCGGCGGACATTGTACTACCCTCTACAATGAAAAAACCAGGACAAATTATTAGGTTCCTTCCTGCGACTCACTTTATCTACTGGTGAAAACCGCGTGAAAATCCGTTCAGTAGTTTTTGAGGTTATCGCGAACAGACAAACAGACAAACACGGCAGAGGTGTTTGCTTTATACTACGTAATGATATCTATCTTTAACAGCAACATACGTTATGCAATCAATATCCAGGACACGGTTGTGTATAATTCCAATACTCACAGGATTGACATGCATCATCTTTATTACCCTCTATTTATTTTTTTATTCGCTCGAATAACCCGCCGTCTACATGTTATTGAATGTCGATGTAACATTATTATTGATGGAGCACTAAAATATTTTATCTCCGCTTACATATATTTTTATTATCGTCTGTTTTTAACGGAATCGTAACTCATTGGTTGTTTTTGTTACTTGCGTTTTATTGTCTTGTTTGTGAACTTTATTTTTGAGTTCACGCTTGCATGCTTGTCGGTGAGGATTTGACTGAATGATGGAATAAAGTTTTGCGTGTGATTACGTAATGTCAAAGGTTTAATTTAACACCCCTTTATAATAAATAAACTGATCGATTTGTTATCTTCTAATACTCAGTATAACCGATACTCAACAATATATATGCACTATTTTACGCTCTGTTGTTTTACTCTCGCAGCCATTCAAACATTGTATAAATATGCACCCTTCACACACACACACATTTATGCTCAATACACCTAAAATACACACCTTTATATTTACACACACATACACACACTCACATGCTCAACAATCACACATAGTAGGAGCTCATGATGAATCATAACAATTTACCAAATATTTTCAATAATCAGTGGAGTTTGCGCTGGCGTCTGTGATACAGTCTCAAGACTAGTACAGATGTCAACGTGATCTTAAATTGGCAC
The DNA here is from genome assembly GCA_014332785.1 of Antheraea mylitta. NCBI lineage: Eukaryota > Metazoa > Arthropoda > Insecta > Lepidoptera > Saturniidae > Antheraea > Antheraea mylitta. The sequence goes on along the minus strand of JACEII010000235.1, from coordinate 71,060 downwards.
CGTCAATGACATTCTAATTCTGTAAATTATTTATGTAAAATTTATTGGACAATAAAAAAAAATATTATAATTCAATGTCGGAATGTAATTGGGTAAGCAAAAGTAACGATTAAATTTGGTAGTTGAAATAATTATGATTAATTTGGTATTTATAATGATTTTTTGTTGTGTGTATATTCATTATGATTTAAGAATATTAAAACTGCGTCAGGAGTTCTCCTATTGATAACCATAGAAACGAAAATTTAGAATTAATTGCGACATACAAAGTGAAAGGTTAGACACTAGTATTCTAGGATATGACACACTTCATGGTCATATTTAACACATAAAATAATAATATCAAAACAAATACTAATAAACAACAAAGAAATCCCAAACTAAAGTTTGTTCTAAGATTTTTAAAACTATAGCTACAAACGTGTAAATAAAATAATAAACCTAAGTGCGTGAACCGGTACCAAAAGCTACAATGGGCGACCCGGAGTTAATAACTATGGATAGTAAAACGGGTAATGAACCCTTTTGTTTTGTTCCTGACGTTCCCACGTTCCCTATCAGATGAAAGTGAAATCACCCGATGGCCATTGACGCAGTGCCTTAACATAGTTGCGTAGAGGATTGTGTATAATTGGAACGAAGTTCCTTATCGCACATTGTGAAAGGGGGCTAGACGGAAAAAAATCTTACGAAAAGTTGTAAAAACACTTTTTGCTATAGTAAGCTATTGTAAGCTGTGCGGCGTCGCATGTTTCTCTGTGTGTCTCTCTCTCTCTTGTAGAAAGCAAGCCGGATATTTTCATTTCTATTTCGCATTGAACGGTGTGGTGTCACGACGATTATTTTTGTTGAGTGTATACAGGTTTTTTGTAAATAATAAAAAAATAATAATAATAATGAATCCTGACAGTGTTTCTGCACAAGTTTCTACTTCAGTTACGACAAGCCAATTATTACGAAAATTGAGCCTACTGATTAAGTTTATATAACATTATATTTGTTAATAATAAAAAAAATATTATTATAACTTGAAAAAAAAATTTTTTATTACAATTCCTTCACTAATTAATTGAAAGGAGCTTCGTTCCATCCGGGTGTCCCTTGACACCTCTCAAGTTTTTTTTTTGTATTTGTCTAGATATTTGGTCAAATGTTAAGCACATATTTTTTAAATTGATTTAGAACTAGAATCGAGTGTAGAGAGCCCTCCAGAAATATCGCTACTGTCTAAACAGTCACCTGGTATATTATTAGCGGACCCGGTGAAGGTTGTCCTGCGTTGATATTTACTTTTTTTTATACTATTGGCGGCAAACGAACATGCGGGTTACCTGATGATAAGTGATCACCGTCGTCCATGGACACTTGTGAAACTAGAAGAATCACAAATGCATTGCCGGCCTTTAAGAAAGGAGTATGCTCGTTTCTTGAAAAATGGCACATTGTATTCGTCCGGAAACCCTGCTGATAATAAAAAAATATCCTAAAAGTCAACCGCAGCGCCACCTTCTGGGTCCAATTGTGAATCTATACCATTCTTGAATCCACCTGAACACAATGTATTTCATTAAAATCTGTCCAGACTTTTAGGAGTTCAGTCACATACACACGGACAAAATAATTATATATATATAGATACATGGTAATGTTAATAAATAGTAGCAATCAACCCTCAGTTTGTGAGTGAAATATCACCAATCAACATGTCAAAGTTACATATTATTTCCTGCAAGATTTCATATCGTTATGATTGATTGTTACACGTGTTCTATGACCAGTGATTCTCAAATTATGCTACTGATGTCTATATAATTGTTTAACAATTTACTGATGATATAGAAAATACTAATAATGATGGTTACTGCGGAAAGTACTTACGAAATATTAAAAGTCATGGTAGTCTGCAAATCTACCACAGCAAGATTCAATAGGTAGGATTGATAAGAACATTACGCTTGTGTGTAACAAATAAATACGCATGTGTGTAACAAATGACTACACTTGTGTGTCCTAGGAAGGAGAGAATGCGCTGGCCAGAAGATTCTTCGTGAATTACTCTTTCTACTGGTGAAAACCGCATGACAATCCGTTGAGTAGTTTTTCAGCTTATCGCGAACAGACAGACATATAGACGTGAGAAGACTTTATTATATAGTACATGATAATTTATGTGTATTAATCTATTTATATGTGTATTTATGTGTATTAATTTATGTGTGATAATTTATGTGATAATATATGTGTAATTATGTAATCATAAAATGTACCGAACGTATGTTATTATACCTTTATATTACGCATTCGTATGAACTTTGAATTAAATAATAAATTCACCAAATAATCTAAATTATGTCAGCGCGGTTAGCAGAATAGCAGTGCAGTTAAGTCCCTTCAAATTTCTACAATTTACTAAATATTCTATATAGAAGTAAATAGTTCTATAGTGTTGGTATTGAGAACCACCGTTACTATCAGAACAAACTTAATTTTGCTCATGAAAATCAATATACTGTACATTAGTATTGGAAACGCTGACTCACAAATGTGAAAACGTAAATTTGTTTCGATATAGGACACAGCTGTGTTAATTTGAAAACATAATATATTGTAGTTAATTATCATATATTTTGTAATTTGAGAGGTATTAATCGTTTATTAAAGTGAAATGTTTTTTTGCCGTCGCCTCAATTTTTTTCCCGTACGTATCGTATGTCACATTATGGCCAGACGCGGAGTAGAGTTAAAGTAAAAGGCACTCAGCAAAGACCAAAACGGCGGTAATCAAGGCTCAATTCAAATTGATTTTAGTAAATACAGTGCTCGATTTCTAAAAGGCGTTTTTCATCTGAACGATTATATATAACTTTATATATTTACTAGCTGTTACCCGCGGCTCCGCACGCGTTTTTTGAATGTATTAAATAGATTTAAAATTGTTATTAGATGTGTAAATAACAATAATACTCTTTATAAAATATTTGTATGACACGCACATCATCTACAGTAACAGGTAACATGTACATTATATATGTGAATACTAATAGTGTATCGAATGGGATGGGATTTATCATAAACCACAGCTGGAACTTTAAACTACTATCTATGTATCGCCCTCACTTAAAATAATACAGCTAATTAGTTAGTTAATTGCCCGTAAAATTCCCGTTCAAATATTACTTGTAGTCCGTTGAAGCTGTTAAGACCTTGCTAGGTCCATAACGTAGTCATTTCTAAGAAAAAAAAAACCGTTCAAATAGATCCAGCCATTTCGGAGATTACTCGGAAGAAATAAACAAAAAGATATATCGACAGAATTAAAAAAAAAGATGTTAATATTTGTAGCACCGCAGATATATGTATACATCAAAAAGTATTTATTTCAATATTATATACACACACTTTATTCTTGTAATACATAATATATCACAAACCAAAAATTCGGAACAAAAATTTTTACGAAATATTATATAGAAGATTTGGCGCTTACACCTTTACATTAACTTAGACATAGAAGAAAACTGGGTAGAGAATAAATAAGAACTACCTATATTGACGACTTCATAATTGGCAGTATGGATTAATACCTTGGCCTGTATTGATGGACGAATATTATTACACCTAACCTTTTAGAATATCAGCACCAAAATAAACTTTAAAAATATTTGCGATAGAAACGTACTACTTATAATCAAAGATTGTAATTAAAAATCACGTAGAATAAACTTTTGAACAGGAACACAAAATAAACCCTAATAATATTTCCGATAGAATGTTATCATGTTACCATGGCAACGCATATAATACTGACATTAACACGCAGCGGAAGCTTCCAAAATAGCCCGATTTTGAGACATTCTTAATTAGTGCTCAGCTCCTTTTGGTTTTAAGGTGATGATATGTAGCCTATAGCCATCCTCGATAATTGAGCTATCTAACACTAAAAGAAACTTTTAAATCGGATCTGTAGTTCTTGAGATCCTAGCGTTCAACCAAACAAACAAACAAACAAACAAACAAACTCTTCAGCTTTATATATTAGTATAGATTTATATCTATACTAGTATTATAAAGAGGTAAAGTTTGTGAGTTTGTGACTTTTTAGGGGTTAATCTAAGGAACTACTGGTCCGACTTGACAAATTCTTTAACTGTTATATAGCTCATTTATCGAAGATGGTTATAGGCTATATATCATCACGCTAAGACCAATAGGGGCGGAGCATCAATGAAGAATGTTTAAAAATCGGGGTGTTTTTCCCTCTTGAGAGCTTTAGCTACATATTAGTTAGCCCAAATTAACTATGTCCACGCGAACGAAGTCGCGGGTACAGGCTAGTTAGTTATATATTCATAACTAGCTGACCCAGCCACGTGTCGTTATGGATCAGTTAATTACATCATTACAAATTGATAAGAATTCTAAATTGTTGTTTATAATAAATCCAATAAATATCACTTAACGGTTTAAATTATTTTTTTATATAAAAAAAAACTTTTTGTGATTTAAATATAAAAGTTAGATATATGATGTGGCTGACTTTTTTGATGGCATTATCAAGCTTCAGAACTTAATCATATATTTGTCATTGTCATGGTAGCGTTCGTAAGAATCGTTTACGTTGGCACCCGATTAGGCCTCCCACGGCAGCGGCTCAAGCCTAGGTTCGATCCCTCGGTAGGGAGCCCTTGAGTGCGTTGCGCCCGCGATACGGTGACACACAAATATACATGACTGCTATAACAATACACGATCACCCCCACACACGTGCACGCCTACACGCTTACACATGAAAGTGGAAGGGTTTACTTTTTTCCCTTATCGAACTGAAAAACTTTCAATTTTCCGATAATAAATATATGGAGGAGTTGTTGAGGCGTGTATGCTTGGTACACATATACGTTTCAACAACTCATACACATATGAATAGTTAGCTAGGTTAGCTAAGATAGGTCGCGATTTTGCATGCAACAGGCAACAGCCAAGCCGAGGTGTGCCGTGCACCCTTGAGCTGGTTACCATAATAAAATCGGCTGAGTGCCTTAAGTGCTCGCCTTAGTAGTCCGGTGAAGCTGTTAAGACTTTGGGGTCAATAGCGTAGACACATCGAAAAAAAAAAGTTTACGTTGGACAGTTTTATATCAAACTTACTTTGTAACTCTGACTGCCACAAAGAAGGCATTCTGTTTTATAAGAAGTCATTTGGTTAATAGCCTATGACATTCGCACATAACGTGGCTTTTCTATTGGTAAAATAATCTTTAAAATCGGTTTAGTAGACCCAGATATTGCACCCTACAACGTCACAAACTAACAAACTTTACCTCATTATACTCGTAATATTAGTATAGCTATTTATAATATTTCATACAAAAAAAATAGGGTTATTTAGTTAATGAAAGAGAAGCTAGTGATTATATAAATAGTATAGACGTGTTTAGTCGATGGAATGTTATATTACGTAAACATTAAATTAGTTTTTTTTTTTCGAAATGTCTACGCTATTGACCCAGCAAGGTCTTAACAGCATTATCGGACTACTAAGGCGAGCGCTTAAGGCACTCAACCGATTTTATTTTGGCGACCAGCTCAAGGGTGCACGGCACACCTCGGTTGCACACCTGTTGCATGCAAAATCGCGACCTATCTTAGTTAACCTAGCTAACTATTCACATATGTATGAGTTGTTGAAACGTATATGTGTACCAAGCATACACGCCTCAACAACTCCTCCATATATTTATTATCGGAAAATTGAGAGTTTTTCAGTTCGATAAGGGAAAAAAAAGTAAACCCTTCCACTTTCATGTGTAAGCGTGTAGGCGTGCACGTGTGTGGGGGTGATCGGCTGAGTGCCTTAAGCGCTTTCCTTAGTAGTCCAGTGAAGTTGTTAAGACCTTGCTGGGTCAATAGCGTAGACATTTCGAAAAAAAAAAATCTAAGTGAAGGTATTGTCATTTTACTTACCAAAGGTCAATATTTCTTCGTCGTGCTCGAGTCGACAGTAAAGCGTAATAGCTTTATATTAAATAATATTAATTTAAAAGTCCGATAGTAAAACTACCGTCCCACCGTTATCCAATTACCATCCGTAATCGATTTACAGACAAAGGCGAATTCGCTTCTTTTATACGTCAATCAAATTCATCGATTATTCCTATTCGATTCGATCAGACTCGATTGCTATCGTTTATTTGCGTCTGGTATATTGTAATACCTTTGAAGTTTAGTCGGTAGTTGTGTTATGTGACAGCAAATATAATTTTGCGAGGGAATGACGTGGATAGAGATTGATAGCTGACAGAGATAAGTCGTGCTTTGTGGTGCAAGCGGCTACCGGTCGTGATGCGGACGGAATGCGTTTTGTTTCTAGACACCATCGCATTAATCGACGTATTCTTTAAGCTTTTTATTTATATTTGGGTAAAATTCATGTTTTATACCTTTGATATGTGTTTTTTTGTAAGTTTTTTTTAGGTGCTAGAGCCACGCTGAAGCTATAGCTAGTTTCAGCATGATTGAGTCGGCTCGTTCAGGGTAGTACCACCCGACCCATAGAAAACCGACGTGAAATAACAGAGCTTATATTGTTGCGTGTCGTTCGGTCAGTAATAGCGCTTGAGTCCCACCTCCTCCTTCTTCCTTCCCTCCCTCCCCTTTATCTCTCTCCCCCCCTTCCTTATCAACATAGGCTGGCAATGCACTTGCAACTTCTCTGGGGTTGCTGGTGTCTATGGGCAGTGGTGATCACTTAATATCAGGTAACCCATCTGTTCGTATGCCTCCTATAATATCCTATAATATAAAAAAAATGTGAGTGAGTTGTAGCGGTCAGATTTTGAATTGTTGATTATTATTATTTGGAAATAAAAATTATTTAGGTGCACCCGATATGTGAATCAACATGCTCGGATCGGTGACGCTCGGGCTTACTCGGTTTTATTTGTCATCAACCAGGTTTACTGTCAAGAAGAGCACCCGAACGTGTCAATTAATTTAAGTTAATGCGTCTAAAGAAGTTTTCACTTGAAAAGCAATAGTGTATATTCAGTTTAATACTTTGAAATAAAAACGTTGTGTAGTTTACACGCGATAGAAGTGAAATTTAGTATTCCAATTATTTTTTAAGATAATGACATAAATATACTATGGACGTAGTAAACATTACTTGTATATACTTATTGTAATGTTTTAAGACATACTAACAATGTTAACAATAACAGAACACATAATAATTTGGTAAAGTGATAATCACTACGATTCAACAGAAAATAATGTGCCATAGATTTCAACGTTTTGTCTCTATTTTGAGTACAATAAGAAGATACTATCTCATCACTCACACCTACTTATATATACATTTATCCAATTCACACTCTCGCAATAGAAGTTTCATTTCATTAATCCAGTCGGTGACGGCAATAGTTTTCTATAAGAAACGCTTACTTGTAAAAATAAAGAGGAAATACTTGACGAAGTCTATTTGTGAGTACATTTGCCGATGTAAGCTCAGTTTAGTATCATAAAAGCGGTTTCAGAAAGTAAGTACAAAGCTGGTAAGTGCGTCACGATTTCAAGCCGGTGTAAGTGATTCTGTTATAATTTACAATGTAATATTATCGAATCGTGTGTACGGTTACAAAAACAAATTGACATCAAAATAGTCAAGTCACTATACTATAAAATCTTCATGTAAATAATTATGATTACAAATTCTCTTATTCTCACAATAACAAATTATTAATTAATTACTAAAAAATGTTTTGATTTATTCCTTTATTTCAAAATCATAAATAGTACAGCTATGTAATTATCGATTCCAATCCCTAGATAATAATATTTGATATTCGAATAAATTTATTCTCGATCAAATACTACCCCATCACTATTGCGAGGCGGAAAAATTATTCTAAATTTGACAAAGTTTAGTATCCTTTTGTGACTTCGGAAGGTATGTGTGGTGTCCCCCAAGATAAAATCTAAAATATACTAACAACAAAATATAACCTATACACCAGGAATAATAAGCCCTATATACATATCCTATCCTATATCCTGCATAAAACTACAGATTGCGATGACCAATTATAATCAGAACAACCCCATGCTTATTTCTCACTATCCAAGTAAAAAAAAGAGATAATCTCTTGCAGATGTATTCATAAACTATGTTATGAATACTTGACTCAGCGATTGCAAATAAAACAGTTACACCTATCGCGTGGCCACTATACGATGACCCTGCACACCATTAATCAATCTTTACTTAGTGGCTTGGTTATATTTATTATAAAATACGTAATTTTATGGCTGACTGTACATCTAGAAAAGCTTATCGAGTAGATCTACAGCCACCACTGCCACCGGCTTTGTATATAAATTGATATACTTGTGACAGTCGTTAGATACAAGGGGGAAGATAACATTGACAGCGCTGTAATCGTTCACAGTGCTCAGATAAAGGCCACAATAGATTATCTGTAATGACAGTAGCCCGTGTAATTTACTACCGTTTTATCTCATTCGAATAGTATGAGAATAAATTGATATTACGAAATGTGAATAAATCGAATTGATTACTTTGCTCACTACCACTTCTAGAGATCACGGCATAGTGTCTGTCCCGTTTGAGACCACCACATACTTGTTCTAACCATTGTAGTTTTGTATTAAAACTCAAAACATCCTCAAAAATACATAGCTGACCCTAATCTTCTAAGAAAAAAAAATAGTAAGCGACCGTAAATAACTCAATCCTCACCATTTTATTAGACAGTGTGATTATTATGTTTATTATTATTGTACATATAATATAAATCTAACAACGTCTTTGTATTTTTCGATTTTTTTGAAAATCCATTGTTGCAGGTGTCTAGTAATAAGTAATATAATACATTTCAATTATTTTTAGAAGTCTGTCTGTCTGTCAGTTTGTATGAACACGCATCACTGCTTAAGTATTGGGTTCACAATAAATCGTAACTCACAAAACATATCTTTGATCTTTCAGACTTAGTAAAACCAGAGTAATAGTTTCTTAGGTAACAGTGTTAGGTTTTACAATAAAGTCCCAAAACATGTTACCGATTTGCCGGACTGCAAATTTAAGCGCCATGTCAAGCGGGTGTTAGTGTCAAAAAGGATATTATAGAGTGGATCAGTATGTGAACGATAGTGATGTCTAGAATTGACTCCTCTCTGTGCATCCACTATAAGCTGTATGATGTAATGGAAATGAATGTAAAAAAATGTACCCGATCGAGTTTCTTGCTGGTTCTTCTCGATGGCTGAGTTGTTTTCCGAACCGGTGGTAGTTTTTGACGTTCATAAGCGCCTTATTAGGGCCTAAACTGAATAAAGAATTTTTGATTTTGATTTTGAGTAATATAATCTTTGTTTCATTAAAATCGGTCCACTGTATCACAAGTTGTTGTAGTTTGAATGACGACTCGAGTTAAATACGAGATAAGAGTAATACTAATATTATAACGTTGATGGGTTTTTTTATTTGGTTAAACACGCTAATCTCAGGAACTACTGGTCTGATTTGAAAAATTATTTCAGTGTTAGCTTATTTATCGAGAGGTTTTTTTATAATTACGCTAAGACCAACAAAGGTTGAGCAACAATGTATATAATTTCAAAATCGGATTTTTTTTTCATTTTGAGAGCTTCTGCTACGTATTAGCATTAGCAGAAATTAACTAATCCACGCGGACATAGTCGCGGGCAGAAGCTAGTTGATAATAAATAGTTACTAGAGTAAATAACCAACTCAGTACACATACGTTACAAGATTTATTCAATGAAATCAAACAATAATAATCCTTGAAATATATTTTAACCAATTTTAACAATTATATGTGAGCCAATAAAAATGAACAAATACTTAACATACATATTTAATGAACTATTTATCTCTTGAGATTTCATTTACAACTGTTTATAACTATATGTGTTCTCTTTTTAATGTTTGTATTTTGTACTACAAATCGAAACAGTCAAGTAAATTTTAAAATTACTGTTCCGCTCTAGAGAAAAATGCTATTAGAAGTCGGACTACTAATACGAATAGTCGGTGACGGATTTACCAGTAGGCTGCGAAGATTGGATCCTAGGGCAGCATTTTAGGGGCTGCAAATTTGGGACCAAATGTTTTTTTCATATCTTACAGAAAAAAATATTCATGTTGACATACCTGTTATTCTAAAACAACCGCACAGTCAATTCAACATGTAAAGAGTAAGTCTTATTGTATAGTCGTGTCCCACGATTTGGGAATCAAGGATCTAGAAGTACCAGTTACCTGTCAAATACCGTTTTTGATGAGTTTATTCTCTTGATGTGTCATAAAGTGTTCAAACAGTTTGTGTTAAGGTTAAAATGGTCAAGAGACATTGCAATGCACAACGGTATTATCCGTCCTTCTTTAAATCCGTTAACTGCCATATTTTCTTCCCCCAACCCCCTCACCGGTGCTTAAGTTAGTCCAAGCGCATAGTAACTACGACACACATCACTGTGATCTAATATTCATAATTAATTGCATTATAAACGTTAATGAATACAATTAGAAATTAGAAGCGAAAGGTGCGGAACCGAAGTGTCAGTGAATGAAAAGGAGGCCTCCTACAACCGTGACAACAGCTCAAAGGTGAGTCCCGTTTTTCCTATATCCTACCGACCGTTGTGCATTCTTAGCGATCACCAGGAAAGCATCTCACCGACTTATTAAACCTTTTTCATCACAATTACAACCAGCGTGATAAATTTGGTAACAAGGACGAATTATATCCCATTAAACATTGATTCAATACCAGATATTGTAATTTAAATTTTTATTAATATGAATACGGATTAGAATATTCAATGAAGACATTGGTAAGAGCAGATAAATTTGAATAGCCGATAGGCGGCGTAAGTGAAAGTCCACTACTGTGAACAGAGAGCTCATCTGTGGTAAAAACGAATGCGGTGGCTGAAGTTCTGGAATCAGATATATGTAAGCGCATAATTTGAGAACACGTATTTTTGCACGTATTTGGCAATTTTTGTTTTGTTTGTAAGTGTTAGTTCAAGGATTTTACTATAAAGGAAAAGTTTTGAAAACTGAAGTATGTTGCTTACAATGTGCTTACAAAGTTCAGTATAAAAGTGAGAGTGAGTGAGTCAGGCAGAAGAGAGTAAGGATATCATCAAAAATAAAGACAAAATTGAAAGATTAGTAAACATTTAGTTGCTCAGTACCATGTAGAATAAATATTTCTGTTGATATGTATCATAATTTGTGTCAGTGTACTAGAATTTTATGTTACAAAAGCTCTCTCACGTATTCAAATAGCCTTCTCGTAGCTCTGTTAATTAATCTCGCTTAAAAGTGGTAAACTGTTTAATTAACGTTTAGATTGTTATGACATTGAACTATATCTAAATCAAGTAGTACTAATATATTTTTTGTGACATAAGTTACATGATGATTAAATTGATTAATTAAATTTTACATTGTTTTCTCTTCTTTCGTCTTTTTTTTAATTGTGCACCATAACCTGTGAAAGAAAATATTATAAGTATGATGATGAAAAAAATTCTAGAGTATCAGATGTCGTCGTATTTTACTCAAAATGCAACAGTGAAATATGGTATATGCTGCAAACAAAGTCGATTTTTGCCTAAACTATGCTTCATAATATTAATTTTGATATGTTTTTTTTCTTTTTTTTTATGTCATATAGTAGGCAAACGAACATGCGGGTCACCTGTTGTTAAGTGATCACCGCCGTCCATAGACACTAGCAACCCCAGAGGAGTCGCAAGTGCGTTGCCAGCCTGTGTTTGTGGGAATGGAGAGAAAGGGGGAGGGGAAGGAAGAGGAGAAGGAAGGGGAGTCGAGATGGGTCTCCGGCGCTCTCACTGACCGAACGAAACGCAACAATGTAAGCACCGTTACTTCACGTTGGTTTTCTGTGAGAGGGTGGTGCTACCCCGGACGAACCGACCCATTCAGGCTGAAACCAATAATAGCTTCAGCGTGGCTCTACCACTACTAAATACTGTTCTACTGATATAACCTATATACGCCAAAGAAAACAATACTATTTTTAATTGTTAATATCTGCCTTTTTAGTTACCTCGAAAAACTAGTATTGTACAATATAACATTCAAAACAAATATTATCATGCCAAAATAAGAAATTACTGCTTTTTAATACTAGTGGGTAGGGCACACGTTGTTCCGCCCTGATAATGAAAAAACATTGACAAATCATTTGCCTAAACTTTCCTCATTAATCATTATTTACTTGAGAAATGACATGATATTTTGTTCATTAGTTTTTGAGGTTGACGCGAACAGACATACAGACATACACACAGACTTATCAGAGGAATTTGATTTATAATGTGTAGATATTAATATTTGTAATAAAATAGAAAGTATAAGAATTAACGGAATACCAATACATAAAATATACACTCAAAGAAATGCTCGTCGAATCGATGTACGAGTATTAGAGGTCAGAAAGGCATAAGCAAAGGTTAGGTGTCTAACCTTAAAACACTCGTATACCAAATTCGTTGAGATTGTCGTCTCTCATTTCTTTTATTTAATCAATTTCTGGAAGTGTTTGTCATGGAAGTATTTAATCAATTAGTATTCCATTCTCACCCTTTCTCTCAATCTTCCGTCTTTCTTCTATTTCCCTGGGAGTTAAAGGCTTTTCCATCCGTTTTTTAACCGCCGCATAATTATATACCGTTGCAAGCACCTCCGCCTCCAGCTCCCAGGGAAGGGAGCCGGCCAGGACCATAGTTGCCGCCAAGAACACCATCCTATAGCCTCGTAGCACCCTCAACGCCACAGTACACTGCGCAGCTCGCAGCGCACCGATATTGGTAGCGCTGAAGGCGTCCACCCATAACAGTGCCCCGTAGGCGGCCATGAACTGCACGACTCCCAAGTATAGGTAGAGACAGGTGGCACCTGCCCCTCTCCCCGTATTGAGGAGGGGTCGTCCGAGCGCCACTACCGCTCTGACTATGCGCACTCCGAGCCTCTTAAAATGGGGCTCAAACCGCCAGCGTCCACCCAGATACTTAATCTAGGTCCCCACCCTGACATGGATACCCTTCACGTATATTTGGGCCCCTAGAGGTGATCCTCTCCGAAGCCTATGGAGCATTAGGGCCTCGGTCTTATCTAGGACCACCTCGACGCCTAGTCTTCTTATGCGCCTGACCACGAGAGTGACTGCCTCCGTGGCTAGGCGCAATAGGTTATTAATTTCCTCTTCTCGGGCTACGAATAGGATCTCATCCGCGTAACAAAAGAGGCGCGCTCTAGAAAGGAGCACCGAGTCGTAGTAGGGAGCGAGAGAGAGTACAAACATATAGCTGCTACTGTTGAGATGGTTGTTTATATTATGACACTAATACATATGGTTATATAACTTCATATGGATGTTACTGGTATTAAATACATACCTGAGGGTCATGAAGTAGATTATCTCGACGAGACTGAGAAATGAGAAGCCCAGAAACAGTCCGAGGAGACCACCGCAGTTTGCAAGGAAATCGGTAATTCCAAACAATTCGGAGCGACTCATCGAGATATAACGTGGCCGTTTATAGTATAAACGCATCAATGAATATACTTTTCTAAAAGATAATTATTACTTTATAATTACAGTCAATAATTGCTTCATGATAAACAATAATAATGAGTTTATATGAAGATAATATAATATCTGTTGAGAACACCGTCTAAAACAAGGCTGAAGAAAGAGATTTATTAATGGTAAATGGTTTATCTATATATTAATACGTGAAACAAAAACACTGTACCCCTTTTTAACCAATTTCCCGTTAACGGGTGAACTTGAAATTTGGCATAGATAAAGTTTAAACGGCGGAGAAGTGCAGAAAGCTTTATTTTATATAAAATGCATTAGAAGTACATTAAAATAATTAAAAATAAGGATTACTCACACTAATGCTTGAATTTTACACAACATATACACACATGTAAATAAAAGAGACATTTTGACAGCTATCATGATTACGAACTTCAAAAAAGGTTCTGACACCTTCAATGCTATGCACAAGTGTATGTATTTTTTAACTCTTACGTTCTAATTACCATTTTTTATCCTACGTTCAACAATGATATTATAAAATATAACTATTGTTGTAATGTTTATTATTTTTGATGGTGCACTTACTTCAAATGATGATCTAATAAAAAAATGAGCCAAATAGTAATTTTTATAATCAATATGTGAATTTTGTCCATAAAAGTAATCTATGACTTAGACCTCCGCGTTTACAATGTTGCAATTCACCCTTATGTAGCAAAAAAAAAAAGAATTTATTTTCAAAAGCTAATGGTTGTATTAAAAACATCTTTGTCTTGGATTCACTATTTGATTGTATTGTGGATTCATTACTCTTCCAAACGATGATACTGGGCATATCACTATTTCTCATAATGAACAGACTACTTTTAATTCAATATCACCTAGAAATACCACCCATCCATGGTTTCGTGTAAAATTAATTGAAAATTGTGTCATGGGTTGCGATAAATTTCTTTATTTTCATAAAGTTATGTATGCTTAAAATTTGAGAGCTTTTTTACCATGTAATTTTTATTTCATATTTATAATTAATTTCAATTTTCATTTCCACATAGATTTTTTTTATGTTTATATAACTAAAGATCATGGCAAATGGCAAATAAGTGAGTAGCCATGATGAAAACCTTTGATTGTAGATTATTCCCTTTGACAAAAGAACTCTAACAAAGTTCAAACTTTACAAAATCAATTAACTATGGTCGAATGTCGACCACTGGGCGCCCACTAGTTAGTATAAATGGTTATAAACTTCTAATAATCAGTCGCTATTGGTAAATAGCAAGCAGTGGTGTTAAGTCACTTGTGGTTAATTGTAAACTGAACTTATACAAATAAATTGTCTCATTAATAAGATATAAAAGTGGATGCAGTGCACAAATTATATATGATGATGTCCTCCTTGACGTGTCCGTCAACAGCGAACTTTGTTAATTTCGTGAATGAGAGCAAATGTGGCTCGTGAGATCAGATTTTGTTTTAAAAGTACGCTTACAAGGCGCATATTGTAACTGACCAAAGCAATTTAGGGTGCAGAAATAGAAAGGCTTGGGACGGTTCTTTGAAGACAGGCGTTTTACATCGAGATTATGTAGTCGTTGTTCCTCGAAAGTTTCTTCTGTGTTTTTAACAAAGTTATGCCATTCTGATCTCTGTTGCGTAAGCTCTTCCCAATTGTTGCGTGGAAAAAAATATGAAGTTGCACTCACAGAACACTACAGTAATAATTTTGTAAAATAGCCGGTAGTAGTTGCCAAATGATAAGATTCTCAAATTCATTATCGATCCGAAAGTAAATTAAAGATTCATATATTAACATCATAGACCTCTTTGTTAAAGAAAGGATTAGTGGTATACATTAAATAGTATAATAAAGTAAGTTTCTTCCTAGTTAGGAACCTTTTTTTATAAACTTACCCTTTAGTAATATTAAGGAACACATCGTTATCGCTAGCAAACATAGTTCGTATATATTCTTTGAAGTTAAAATCAGATCTTATGACATCGGCGTCGTAATCGACACTGTTGCATGAAGGTAAACAATTACAGACTTTATTATTTTCATCGGGTTCTCTATGTAGATACGAGTATTTTGTTTGTTTCTCTGCCAATTCCTCTGAAATAGCAGCAGAAATATTTTCATCTATCTGTAGTTTATATATATTATCAGTACTACTTAGTTACACACTAACTCGGTTGTTTAAAAAGTTACTTTTTTATTGCACTGGTGAACAATCAAACAAACCTCATTACAGACTGTAGTCTTAATCCTTTTAAGATCAGCTTGATTTGGTAGTCTAAATAAAATCTTTATGTATGGTGCACGTACAACCTTGGGGCGAAAGTTAGCCGATCTCATTTTGACCATTATTTCTCGTTATATATTCCTCTATATAATGATTTTGCATTTTTTTTTTACTTTATAGGTGTTTTGTTTTTGAACACAATCTTATCTGATGTTACGTGACAATGTTTTCAAAGATGGTAAATACGTACAGCCTAAAGAGAACAAACTCTTAAGTGGAGCTGCTGGAATAGACTAAGAAGTTCTTGGTAACATACTTTCAACTTTCACAACATAATTAGAAAATATCTTAAAGTCTTTGTTATCAGCATAGTTTTTGTTAACGTTCGTATAGCTTGTTGAAACAATAAATTTACTTTTTTTATATTATAGAAGGCAAATGAATAGGGTCACCTGACTTTAAGTGATCACCACTGTTAGTTTAAAAATAAACCTTTGGTAAACGAAATTCTTATAGTATACACACGCTCATTACACATTGCGCTTTGAGTAAAGAGTATTGGGTATGTAATTATAAGAATTTATTTCCAATTGTTATCATCTACAAATATGGGTTCTTATAGAAGTACGATGCTGCAAAGTCTCTTACAGCAGTAAACTAAAATATTATATAGAATCTCAAAATTATTTTGAGTAAGATGTTCTACCACTAAAAATTACGATGTAATACCATAACACAATTAATAACACAATTATTACCTTGAGCCAACAGCATGCAGTACTTATCCATAAACGTACATATCTCCATATTTTTGTCACCTGGAACAATATATCATAAATCGATAATGTGTCAGCAAGAGTAAAAAACCTTCAGATATTTTATTTCAGTTTGTCTAATTGCTTCTACATACGTGGCATATAGAAACCAACACAGTTGCATCGTTGGTATGTTATGTTTGCAAGGCATTCCATGTTGCAGTTGCTCGCTGTATATATGTTGAAGTAACGAAGAGGGTATTCATTTGGAAAATAGCACTGCCGTCTGGTAGCAAATTAATAAAAATCATTATAATTACTTCAAGATGTATCCTAAAATCTATTTCACTTTATATACAGTCGTCAATAATATTTTTGGACGCTCCTTAATACATGTGTAAATTCGGGCTTGCGCATAATATAGTCAAGAATTTTATACAAAACCATATTAAGATATTACTTTATGAACATTTAAATGGGTAGAAGAGAGTGGGGTTAGAAGTTATGCTGGTAAGTTTCGACAGCAATAACTTTAATAACTAAGACATATAAAGGGCGTCATGAAAGAGTCTCACGAGGCGCCACTACACCAGCATTTTAGATACTGCCACAATAGCAGTTAAGTTGATGTCAGCACAGGGATATCAAAACATCACGTAAGTGATTATACTCATGCCTGATGCTTTGGTATATCTCTATTAATTAGGTACATCCATAATCCAGTTACGTGTGAACTAAACACAAAGTAATCAGTGATGGGATAGGAATAATACATACGTTTCTGAGGAGACGTATCGTAATTTTTCAGCGGTGCTTAGCATACTGAATTTTAAAGCAAGTGCTGTTTCTTTTTGAGACGCGACAGTATAGTAATGCGTTGAGGTACCTGGCATCTCGTTAGGATCATCTATGTAAACCTGGAAATTAATCAGATGTACGATCAAATCCATAGTAAGTTTTAAAGAATATGCGACAAGAAGCTTTTAAATTTGATTCATGATGACAACCAGAAAATATAATGAACGATATGGCAAGTCGTACTCTAGTATTTTGTAGTAAAAAAATACTTTGTATACAATATATGTCGGTGCAAGGAACTTTTATGAAAGACCAGCAGTGCCCGCAAACTCCGTTCCGTCTGAAGCATATTGAAATATGCGTTTCTTTTGTATAAGAATCTTCTTTAAAAAATAACAACCACAACATATTACCATATTACCATATACCAGATTTAGCGAAATTGGTTCAGCTGTTCTCGAGATTTGCGCTTAGCAACACATATAGCGATTAATTTTTATTTATTATTATATAATCTTCTCCCCACGATTTCATCGGCGTGGAATAGTTACTTTGGATTCATGCTAACACATAGAGTAAACTTTCTAAAAGAAAAAAACTTCTGATCTCAAAACATTCTTCATTGATACTCCGCTTTTATTGGTCTTAACTAAATGATATATACCCTATAACCTTCCTCGATAAATGAGCTATCTGACTCCGACAATTCAAATCGGACCAGTATTTTCTGAGGTTAGAACGTTTAACCAAACAAAGAAACTGGTTAACTTCATAATATTAGGTCTTTACCTATGAAATTGCAGTTTTGTATAAAAAAAATTAAACGAATTTGTTTCATGTATTTTTTTTGTATTAGTCGAAGCAATCACCCATGCAATCAATACATCTTTGTCAACGCAGTGACAGTTTATTGATGCCCTTCTTAAAGAAATCAGCTGGACGGGAGGCAAAATTCTTCAAAAGCATTTTGTACTGCCTCTCGGGTGAATTTTTTTGCGCCAAGGAGTTATCCAAATTCTGCAAAATGTAGTAGTCTGTAAGCGCAAGGTCTGGTGAGTAGGGCGGATAACGGAGAACTTCCAACCCCAGTTCTTGCAACTTGGAAAACGTCTGCTATACAGTATGAGGTCGCGCGTTGTCGTGCAGGAGCAACGGAGATGAGCGATTGACCAATCCTGGTTAGAGATGTGCCAGCTTCTCGATCATTGTGTTCAGTTCTTCACAGTACTCATCTGCAATAATGCTCACCCCGTTTGGTAAGAAGCTGTGATAAATCACTCCGGCGCTAGACCACCAAACAGTAACCATCACTTTTCTAGGGGTAAGTTTTCGTTTAAGGCATTGTTTAGATGCTGAACCAGGATCCAACCAACTTGCTGAGCACTTGCGGTTATCAAAAAAATCCATTTTTCATTGCAGGTATCAATGCGGTTCCAAATTCCTTCATTTGTGTGTCTGTTGAGCAGTGTGTTGTGGTTCACCGACAACAAGGACGCCGGGTTGTCGCAGACGGTTGCAGGAAATTTGGAGAGAAATAAAGAGCGTTATATGCTGATAAATTACTCGTCATTCAATAAAATTGTGATGAAAAAAGTGCAATAACAGTAGCATGTACAAGAGATAGAATATCACGTTGGCCAATTGCAATGCGATGAGATTCCTGAAGCGCGCGCAATCGTTGCGCGTCCATCTCACTCGCCCTCCAACAGGTGAACATCTGGTGTCCACTCGCACACTATAAAACGCGAGGTTCTCGCGCATGCGCAATCAGTGCAAAGCAGGTGTCAGCCTAGGTAGGTCACTAGCGTCGCCAGCATCGAGTGTATGTGGAGTGTTGCAGAATCCTAACCTCCATCTTGCTCGCACTCGTGTGCGCGCGCGTTTGTCGCCTGCACACACACTATAAATATACCAGGCATAGATTCGCGCGCTCAGGGATCGCCCGCATTGTCCTACGCGCACGAGAACACACACTCACGATCTCCGCGTTTTCGCTTGTTCTGCGCGACGATGCGTCGCACCACTGCCACCTCTTCCCGTCCGGTGACGGCAACGGGGAGAACGAAGAAAGGCCCTTCTAAGGGCCAACCAGCCGCCGCGTCTACAAGACGCACGACCACGAAGACCACAACTACCAGCCTGCCCACGGAACCAGAAATCCCTCGCTCAACGACGACCCCTGCAACCAACATTGAACTCCGCTCACCAGAGCCGACTGAAGTAGTACGTCGCCTGAGATACTCAGATGTCTTTGGCCAGACAGCAGAGAACCGAGATCAACCGGAGGCCTCAGATCACCTGGAGTTAGAAGTCGCCCCTTCACCGCGAAGGAGCCTCAGCCTGCCCAGCCTGTCAACGGAAGAGATCCCCCAACAAGAGTCCGAATCCAGCGACGCACCCGAGACGGGGGTGTTCGAAAGCGACCTATCCGCTTTCGCCGAGTTATTAGCAACCCGGGCCCTGTCGGAGGATTTAAATCACTGGATAGCGCTGTATTTTCGCGTTCAACGGGAAGCAAACGACGGCTACGCACCCTGTGACGAAGACATAGAAGCGCTAAAGTCTCCGATATTCACGAAACTAACGCTTCCAGAAATCCCTGAAAACCAGCTCGAAGAGATATCCAGAGCAAGACGCCGTAAACGTGACGAAACCGAGCTTGAACAATTCCCAGCTCAATTAGACGTCCACGAAACCGAGAGAGATAGCAAGAGGTATAAACCCCTCTCGCTCGCACAGAGACAAGGACAGCCTATCGAAGACAGAGACGAAGTTATAACAAAAAGAGACGGAGCAACGTTAGAGAGAGACGGAGCTATGCCGCACCTGCCGTCTCTGCCTGAGGAACCCCAAAAGAGGGGTCCTCACATGACACAGATGCCTACACCCACAACTAAACCGCACTCGACATCCTATGCCGCTATGGCGGCTAAATCTGCGCCGTCACCACAGAAACCCGGAGGAAACGCCGCGACTCCGAGCGCAACGTTCAAACAACGTAGCCCTCCGATCGTCGTTGAGAGCCTGCCCGATTGGCCAGAACATCTCCGACGTCTAGAGGGCCTGCTGGGACGTGTGCCGAACGCGCGCTCATATGGACGAGGGGTTCGCTTCCTGCCTGAGAATTTCGAGGAACATCAGATTATCAACGATTACCTCAAACAACTGGATGGGGTGAGCTAGTTTACCTACTCCCCCAGCACCGAAAGAAGTTTCAAGATAGCAATCCGTGGTCTACCTGTGATCACAGATCCAGAGAGAATCACCGAAGCCCTTCGAGAGAAGGGCTTCGACCCAGAATTCACCCGAATAATACAGGGAAGAAATGGTAGACCTGGGTGCATCTACCACTGTTCCCTGCGAAGAACTCCAGGCCTCATACCGGCTATATACAACATAGATGAGCTCCTTCGGATGAAGATAACCGTAGAAACATGGCGTGGTAGGAGGGGCCCGGCACAGTGCCATCGGTGCCAGCAATTCAGGCACTCCTCCCACCACTGCCACCGCCCGATAGCCTGTGTAAGGTGCGGGGGCCCGCACTTTGCATTAAACTGCGATCGTCCACAAGAAGAGCCAGCCTCCTGCGCAAACTGCGGGGTGCCTCACCCTTCCAACAACGCACGCGCATGCCCCGTCTTCCGCCGCGAAGCGAGAAATCGCCGAGCGGAAACCGCTGCCCGGTCTGGCGATGCCGGGCGGGGAAGCGAAAACATCAGCATAGCGCCCACGATGATTGAAGCACCGGCGTCAGGGAGCCTGATGGCCCCCGCAAATGACCCCGACCTGAAAAGAAAACCCAAAGTAAAAAGAAGCCCAAAAATACGAGGAAGACAAGAGGACAATGCTACCCAGCAGCAGTTAGCCCCATCAACCTCATCAGAGAAAATCCGTGACGCAGTCATGACGATCTTAGCCTCTGCAGACAACACTAAGACGATCGAGCAATGTCTGTGGGCCCTGCAAACCCTACAACAAGATGGCCAGACCTCTCAGCCGAAAACCTTTCCAAGAAGGAAAACTAAATAGTCGCCAACATTCCGTCATAAGGCGTCGATGAAGCCCAGATCGCCCGTCAGATGTTGATGGGCAATAAATAAATAAATAGACACTCCCGTTATAGGCGGGAGGCGAGTGAGACCACCGTCAGAGGAACATTCCTGGTACGGTTTCCCCGCACCCCCCCCTGATGGGGAGGCGCGAGAAGATTTCAACGGCGACGGCGCGCGCTCAGTCTATGCCATGCGTCGGCTGGATGATGTATGTAGTCCTATAAGTGCAAGTCACCTCTTGACGCGTACTTCGTGCTGGCGATCATTAAGTTCGGGGCACCCATTTGTCAACCTTTTTTACCTTGCTAGTTTGACGCAAATGGAACAACATTGTTTTGACGCTAACATCGAAAGCTCCTGCTAAATCAGCCGTAGATTGTGTATCATCAGCTTCCACAATCGCCTTTAATTCGTTATTGTCGATCAAAGTTTTCGGACGACCGCGAGGTTCATTTTTAGGTCAAAATTCCCAGAACGGAAGCGAGCATACCAATAACAGGTGGTGCGTTGGTTTGTAGTGTTAGCTCCATAAACGTTGTTGACGTTGCATGCCGCGTTGCTGCCACGACGGTACTGATATTCCATAATTACTCGAATTTTTAACGTATCCAAAATGACCAAAAATGTTGAAATGCAATGAAAATTTAACACTAATCATAAACAAATGACTACTTTTGGAAAAATAATTCCATGTTTTTAAAATAAAATTAATTTGAAATTAGAATTCTTAGCCAAATAAAAATTATTTTGATTTGAAATGGCTAGTACTGCAGAACGGCAATTTCATAGGTAAAGACTTATTTTTAAGTATAGACGGCGCATGAAGTGCGAAAATCTTTCTAGCTCAGAATATTGGACTTTTTAAATCTCTGTTGTGTTGTGGAATGGTTTACCTGAAAATATGTAACTTATATGACGCTGCTCTGTATGAAGTTACGTTATTGCCATTGCGAACATTCGTGTAAGGCATTTTTTATACTGGCCTTACCTCATTGCTTCTCTAACGTAAATGTGAAATTTGGAAATTAAATACACATTAGTTACTAGTGGGCGCTCAGTGGTCGGCATTCGATCATAGTTCATTAAATTTTAAAGTTTGAACTTTATTAGGGTTTTTTTTTCTATAATCAAAGATTTTATGGCTACTCATTAGTCACACTGACTAATGTATATTTTAACGAAATTAACATACTTGTAATGCATTTTATATAAAAATAATAGCTTTCTGTACTTCATATAAACTTTAACTTTCTCTTCCATATAAACTTTAACTATGTCATATTTCACGTTCATCCGTTCACGCAATTCGCTCAAAAAAGGGTACAAACTTTTGGCTTTACTTATTAATATATAAGATTTAATTTTTCAAATCATTCTTTTTTTATTACTGCACGACAAAGTAACTGTGCTATGCCTGGTGGTAAGCATAGTACAATCCAAAAACATCGGCAACCACAGAGAGACAGATTATCCATCACTGGTCGCCGCTGTAATGCCGGCCTGTGTAAATGTCTCTTCACGTTACGCTTGATCGACCCCATGTCACAGGAAGGAGGGAACACACTGGCCGGGAGATTGTTCCACAGTTTCACGGTACGGCAAAGATATGACGATGCGAACTTTTTCGTTCTTGCCCAGATAAAATTTACCGTAAAACTGTGGCTACGAAGGCCAGTGACTGTAATTCGGTTGTGGAAAGGCGAGGAAGGGATTAAGTTAAATAACTCGTCGGAGCACTCGCCGTGATACAGACGGTAAAACAGACTCAGTGAGGCTATGTTCCTGTACAACTGAAGCGGTTCTATATCCACTGTTACATCTGCATCTTTCACAATGCGGATAGCCCGTCTCTGCAACCTGTCTAGGGTATCCAAAAGGTATTTTGCGGAACCGTCCCAAAGGTGCGAACAGTATTCCACGCAAGGCCGAACTTGTGCCTTGTAAAGAAGATATAGCTGTTCAGGCATGAAAAACCGTCGCACCTTGTTCAGGATTCCGAGTCTCCGAGATGCAGTGGAGATCACGCTTACAATGTAATCCCTAGGATTGAGGTCGCTGCGAATATCTATGCCTAAAATATTGAAGCTATCTCGCATTGCGAGCGAGATGTTCTGAATAGTTGGAATGGGGGTAAGTAGGGATTTTTTGCAGGAAAACGCGCACGCCTGCGTTTTGTTGGCATTAAATTGAACCAAATTACTTGCTCCCCATTTTGAAATGCGAAGTAGGGACCGATCAAGCTCAGCCACAAGTTCTTGCCGTCTCTTTACTGTTTCTCTCCGACCGCTAGAAGGCTTGCTATAATAGGACTCATGGAAGGTGCTGTCATCTGCATATCAACGAATATGGTCTAGAGGCAACATATCATTAATATGCAGAAGAAACAGAGTAGGTGATAGTACAGAGCCTTGAGGAACTCCAACATTTATTGACATGAGCTGCAAATTACATCCTTCAACAAGGACACGAATTCTGCGCTCATGTAGAAAGCTAGAGAGCCATTTACATAAATTGTCGGGAAGTCCGTACACCGGAAGCTTTGAAAGAAGATCACGGTGCCAGACCCTATCAAATGCCTTGGGAATATCGAGACTGACTGCCAGGGCCTCACCGTGCCTATTAATTGCCTCCCCCCAGCGGTGCAGCACGTAAGCTAGAAAATCACCCGTCAATTTCTTTAAAGAAACATAATTACAGTTAAACTGTTAAATGTAATGGTTAAAATACCTTAAATCCGTTATAAAGACTGTTACAGACTGGATCGCGATCTGATGTTTTTACATGAAAATTTATCTGCAGTTCCATCGTCGCCCCATTTCCCTGAATAACAGATTAAAAAAAATGAACTGGTGACATTATAGAAACCTCTGAAGACTATGTAGATATTACACCATTCATTCCAAGCTCTTTATATATGCGTAACCAGCATAAAATATTTTGCTTAAACTTATTTTTACAAACATCGATATTCTAAGGAAATCTGTCCTTTTGAAATAGCTTCGACGGATAGTTGTAATGCTTAAAGTCATTATAAGTGTTTAATTAAAACTTAAACCGTACTCACTTGACCACGTCTCGGATATGGGTCCTTTTCATTTGAATCATAGTAACCATTTGCAGTCCAACCTCTTTTTGTTTCGTTGAGTGTTATCTTTGAATAATTATATTCACTCCACACGCTAAGAACAGTGAATATCGATAACTATACATATAAAATAGCATAACTGACTTATAGTTCACCATGAAATTTATTATCGAAGGCAACAATATAATTATTTTTTATACTTGAGACTTGAAAGAAGGTATGCCATCATTAGAAGTACAATTATAATTATTTTGTGTCGCTTACTTACAAAGAGGCGGTGACTCTTTGAATAGATTTTGCATCATGGGATACAGAGACACGGGTGCCTGCAGCATTATTTATATAGTCCAGTGAAGCTGTTAAGACCTTGCTAGGTCCATAGCGTACTCAGTTAAAAAAAGTCACTATTTAGCTGAAGCACTTTAAAGGTAACGTTGCATGAGGGACTCCTACTAAGTCCTTGGGGAATCAAAGTACAGAGATCGTAATACCATTAAATCCTTAACACGGGTCAATGGGTTTTTTTTTTATATCAAAGGAGGCAAACGAACTGGTGGGTCACGTAATGTTAAGTGATCACCACCGTTCATAGACACTAGCGACATCAGGGACGTCGCAAGTGCGTTGCCAGCCTGTATATGGGAGAAGGGGAAGGGGAAGGAAAGGAAAAGCAGGAAAGAGGAAAGGACGTGGACCTCCGGCTCTCTCACTGACCGAACGAAACACAACAATGCAAGCACTGTTATTTCACGTCGGTTATCTGTGAGAGGGGTGGTACTGCCTCGGAGGAGCCGACTATATAGAGCAATTTTGAATAACTCTAAACAGATTTTACCGGCGTTAGTAGTTAGTCTCAAAAAAACTTACAATGTTAACAAAACGAGTTTTGGAGAGCTTTATATACATATGTATATAGTAGGAATAAATTGATCGAGTAATATCGATATTTCAACCTAAACCCAATAAAAACTTACTTTTCTGTACTGAACATTTCCTCAGCTCGTATAGAATTCATTGAGAAACAGACACCTTCTGCAGTAAAAACCGTTTTGAATAATTCGGAGCATTCTACGGTTTTATGGCGCCATGAGCATACTGACATGGCATCGTCAATGTTCGGTGCTACCTGAATTACACAAAAATATTCCTCTATTATAGTTATTTCAATGATAATTACTATGAACAAAGTATAATCTCAATCTATTCACTACAACCCTTTTATATATTATCAATATCTATATATTAATACGTGAAGCAAAATCTTTGTGACGGGTGAACTTGAAATTTGGCATAGTTAAAGTTTATATGGCGGAGATATGCAGAAAGCTGTGTATCTATATTAATATTATAAAGAGGTAAAGTTTGTGAGTTTGTGACATTGTAATGTTGTGACGTTGTAGGGGGTAATCTCAGGAACTACTGGTCCGATTTGAATAATTCTTTCAATGTTATATAGCTCATTCATCGAAAATGGTTATAGGCTATATATCATTACGCTAAGATCAATAGGAGCGGAGCACAGATGAAAAATGTTTCAAAATCGGGATATTTTTTCCTTTTGTGAACTCCTGCGTGTTGGTGTTAGTGAATCTATTCCACGCGAACGAAGTCGCGGGCTGAGGCTAGTTTTATATAAAATGCATTAGAAGTACATTAAATTAATTAAAATATGCACTATTCACACTAGTGCTTAAATTTTACACAACATATACACCCATGTAAATAAAAGATACTATAAGATTAGATACTATAAGATTTTTGATTTCTTATATGCTTATATAATTAAAGATCATGGCAAACGGCAAATAACTGAATAGACACGATGAAAACCTTTGATTATAGAAGTATACTCTTTGACAAAAGCACTCTAATAAAGTTCAAACTTTATAAAATCAATTAACTATGGTCGAATGTCGACCACTGAGCGTCCACTAGTCATTTATAAAAATGTATATTAAGAAATTCATTCATTTCCCGATATCAAGGTTTAGCAAGCTGCTGAACACCCAGTTTAGTTTCAATATTTTATCAAAGTACTAGTTTCTCTCGGCAAATTCGTCCGCGTGGAAAAGTTACTTAGACGCAGCGGAAGCCCTCAAAAGGAAAAAAAGATCTGGAAACATATAGCATATCTTGTATATAGCCTTCCACGATAAACGTGGTATCTAATACCGAAAAAACAAACAAACAAACAAACCTTCCAGCTTTATAATATTAGTATAGATTAATGAACGATACAAATCGCACTGTTTTGAAAGAGCACTTTTAATGCTTTTATACATTTATTAAAATACAACGATTTTGCAATGTAACAGTGTCTTAGTGTCTAAACAAGTCTTAGTGTCTAAGTATCTTAGTCTAAGTCAAGTATCGTTAACCAAATGAGCCTCTAAACAGATTTATGTTAACTGCAAAATATTTATAAGGCATGTTTTTTTTTTTCGAAATGTCTACGCTATTGACCCAGTAAGGTCTTAACAGCTTCACCGGACTACTTATAAGGCATGTCTTGTAACTATTGCATTATTTTACAAAACCTCGCTAAAGTAATGATTTTTCTAATAGACTACTTCCATTTTGCTAAGCTATTTCATATTTATTTCTCAATCAATAAAGCATGTTCTGTATAACATGTACTCCGCATTCTAAAGTCAACCCTGTCTGCATTATTCTAAATCTATTTACCTTTAGCAAATTTTCTATTATAGATGGGGACGAATTGTTTCGTGTAATATTACCCCAGTCGTAAAACAAATTACTTAAAGGATCGTTGCATATTAACACGAGGTCTTCAAATTGCCGAAGTTCTTCTAAAGATCTGCAATTAAAAGTAAAAAAATGTATAATTGTATTATTTATAAAATATATGGAGAATACTACATGTTCGGAGAAATTGAATGCAAGATTTAAAATCACAATCAAACCTACTTTATTATATTTAGGCCATAAGATAGCTCTTCTCTTATGAATCTTAAAACTACCACCGGTTCGGAAAACAACCCAGTCATCATGAAAAACCGGCTAAAACTAGGTCTGGTTAATCTTTTTGATAGATGCAATATCTATCTTCTATATACTATAATAAAACTGTAACAAGTCGAAATCTGTACATTAAATATTTTTTGGAAATTTTAATCAGAATAGGCTATGTTATCGATATAGAAGCGAAAAATAAACTTTTTACAATTTTTGTCTGTCTGTCTGTCTGTCTTTCTGTCTGTCTGTCTGTCTGTCCCTATGCACACGCATCACTCTGAAACTACTGGACCAATCTTGATGAAACTTAACATAGTGATATCTAATGTTACGAGATTACATCAAATATACTTTTTGTCCCAGAAAATGCAAAGGGTTCTCCAGGATAAAGGATTAAAGCCTAGAATCTAAACCCGTGTTACTCTGAAAGTACTGAACCAATTTTAACGAAACTTAACACTGTAATAACTGATATTACAAGGCTACATCCAGGATACTTTCGTCCCATAAAACGCAAGGGAATCTCCAGGATAACGAAAAACAAAAATTTGTAGTTAACGTAACTAGACTTTTTTGCGACACCTTACTACAAGAGCCGGCAACGTTAAAATAAAAAGAATTTTAGAATACCTGGTTCTTTAATATATCAATATAAATTTTTTTGCATCATAAGAGACAAACAAACAGGTGAGTCACGTGATATTAAGTGACCACCACCCTCTATAGACTCTAGCAACACCAGGGTTGTCGCAAGTGCGTTGCCAACCTGTATATGGGGCAGGGTAAGGGAAGGCAAAGTAGGAAAGGAGAAGAGAGGTGGGCCTCCGGCGCTCTCACTGACCAAACGAAACACTACAATGCAAGCACTGTTATTTCACGTTAATTTTCTGTGAGAGGGTGGTATTAGCCCGAAAGGACACTTGGTAGGCGGTTAACGTTATATTTTCAATGCGCATTTTGATTTATGAATAGGTTTAGGAACTTTTTTTGTCAGTAACTTTTAAACGCAGTTAAAAGCATCAATTTATTATAGTCAGACATATTTCTTTATAAACAATCGTATAAGAGACAAATAAACAGGTGGGTCACGTGATGTTAAGTGACCACCACCCTCTATAGACTCTAGCAACACCAGGGTTGTCGCAAGTGCGTTGCCAACCTGTATATGGGGGAGGGTAAGGGAAGGCAAAGTAGGAAAGGAGAAGAGAGGTGGGCCTCCGGTGCTCTCACTGACCAAACGAAACACTACAATGCAAGCACTGTTATTTCACGTTGGTTTTCTGTGAGAGGGTGGTATTAGCCCGAAAGGACACTTGGTAGGCGGTTAACGTTATATTTTCAATGCGCATTTTGATTTATGAATAGGTTTAGGAACTTTTTTTTTCAGTACCTATTAAACGCAATTAAAAGCATGAATTTATTACGGTCAGACACATTTCTTTATAAACAATCGTATATGTACCTGCTGATATATTTTATAAATAAAAATAATAAATTTCAAACCAATTTTTTTTTTCCAAAGCGAAGAACAAATTTCATTTTATTATTATTTAAAACATTATTAATATTAAGATTTCACCATATACAATGAAACAACGACTTGGGATTGGCGCCATCTTAAATATATGTGTCGTCGACCATCAGACTATACGAAACCGAAATAACTTGGGACAGTGAGGTGAAATATCTACTACTACGTGAAATCACCGGTGCCCCATGGTATGTTCGGAACAAGGATCTCCACAGGGAACTGGAGATGCTTTTTGTATGGGCGTATTTAAAATCACTCACACGTTGTTATTTCGAAAAAGCCGCGAATCAACCCAGCCTTTTAGTGGTATCCGCCGCGAACTATGATCCCGTACCCAACGCTACGTAGTATAGAAGACGACCGCGACACATTTTTACCTTCCCTCCTGATTCAATCACGTGAGCGAAAGATCAATACCAGCCTGTCTCTTCAAACAGAGCGTGTTCACGCCCACGCCCGCATAACCACTGATCACGCCGCCGTGGTCTGGGGGTAAATTTCACTCCCGCACACCAGATTAGACCCCGCTCGGCAACGGCTCAAGCCTAGATCCGTTCCCTCGGCGGGGAGCCCTTGAGTACGCTGCTTACGCGATACAGTGACACAAAACTTTACATCACTGCTACAAAGTTAGTGAAAAAAAACATCCCAAAATTATTTAAGAATCAATATTTTTGTCTGTAAAGGTACAATATACACAAATAAACGCAACTCTTACTGGCAACCGGGTAGCCCGTTGTTCGGATGAATATAATATATAAAACTGGCTTGATTGATTCTTTCCGGTATGATCTCTGCCTATGTAGGTAATTTCGGCAATATCAAGTGTGACAAATACACGTTATAAATCTAATGCCAAATATTTAGTGTAACAACGTCGAATAATCTACAATAGAAACATATCAACTTGGATAAATTACTAAAAGGTACTATGTTGTGAGTGGTACAAAGATTATTTATAAAAATATTTTATAAATATATTTAAAATACATTTACGAAACAATTTATAACTCTTAGACAATAGTTTCAAACAAGTGACAATTGACGACGTTTCGGCGCGATGCTTGACGTTTCGATACGGTGTTCATATATTTTTCTTTAATACAATGGAGTACAAAAAGGTTTTAATACAAGTTGAAGATAGTTATGAGAAAGTAAGTGGTAGCGATGTTTATTTAGTTTTATGTAGGTTACTTTTTATCTTAATTGATCCTGGTATATAATTTTTTTTTTCAAAATGGCTACGCTATTGACCGAGCAAGGTCTGAACAGCTTCACCGGACTACAAACAACAGAGTGGTAGATGATACTACGAACGGGTAATAGGCTTATTTAAAAAAAAATCACATGTAATCTCGTAATGTTTCAGTTAATCCGTGGATAGTTTGGATTCACAATTGGAAACGGTAGTTGTGGCTGCAATCGGGTATTAGTTTTATTCAATTTTTTCACGTTTAAAAATACAATTGAAACCAGTGATAACCAATTTGGTGCAGACCAAGTTGCACGGGTCAACTAGTTTAGAATAAATTACACGTCACAATAATAAATAAATGCACAGAAAGGAGTCAATTCCAGACATTACCATCGTTCACATATTGATCTACTCTAAAAAGGCCTTTTCACACGGAACCCCGCCTGACATGTTGTTTAAACTCACAATCCAGCAAATCGGTAACACTCTTTGGAACTCTGTTGCAGAAGTTGACACTAATCCCTAAAAAATTGCTACTGGTTTTACTGAGAAAGAAAAATGGGACGAAAAGCTTGTCATAGTTTCTATTATATAGATCATGCCGGTCTCTTATGAAAACTAGATTTTGAAAATGTTTGCGAATATACATTCGATTATCAAGAATGACTTAAAATGGTAGAGTTAGAATATTGAATTCTTGAAACTTGGGTTTTAACGAATCATAAAGCTGCATATTGTATACTGCTAAAACTATCTGCTGGAAGATGTTTTATAATATAACAACGTTTATTAAAGTTGTTTTCACTTTTTAATGAAAACAAGGAAAAAGAGCAACTGTGAAGCTTGCCATCAAGTAGAAGATACCTATCATATTCTAATGGAATGTGTCAGGAATGAATCTCAAAGAAGACAGATTTATAAGACTACTTATAATATAGGTGCTTTTAATGAAATATTGTGACGCCCAGCATCGGAAGAAGCCTTGTTAATCTATAACATGGTGGCGGTCGGTATAAGGGCAAGAATGTGATTGTAATACTCTGTTTTTCAATTTAGATTTCTGTTAGTAGTTAGTAAGATATATAATTGTAAGTTTTTTATAATTGGATTGTTTGTGGTATGGATGAGGGTGGCGTGTTCTCTTTGAAGAAGCCCTCAATAAAAATAAAGAGAAAAAAAGAAAAAAAATGGCTTACCTAATGTTAAAGTACAATATATTTATTTCTAGCTAATGTTAACCGTGAGAATACCTATAAAAGTATTGGATCCTATATATTCACGGAATTTTGATTAAATACAGTTTCTACACTACAATCGACTCGGCATGTCTACTTTGAAAATGTCATAAGTGTACAAGTAATTTCTTCCTGTACTTGCATATGTTAGATCAGTACAAAGAAGAAAATGGATTAATGTTTAAGTTAAGAAATATTATTTTAGTTACATTCTTAATTCAGGTGGATAATATTTAAAGATATTTCCTTGTACAGCGCTATAATTGAATGTCGACGCCTTGGTTTTCATCTGCGGGCATATCGTCACTGAAGGAAACGGAACCTGAAATCACATAATATCTTAATCAGTTTCATAATAATGAAGTATCTCAAAACTAAATTAGTATTATTTTTTAATTGTTATTCACTGTTACTTGCTTCATTTTTGATAAAAAATTGTATCATATTGTAAGTGTAAAGTTGTATGTAATATTTTTGATATGAAAATTAACTTACATTCATTTTATTACATACATCATTTTGGGGTGTAAGGGGTGTCGAATAACATCTTAAGACTTGAGACACCCAAGCCAACCTCACCTGCACGTGGTGCACCCTGCTGATCAACGAACGAGGCAATGGCGATAGCGGGGTGGTAGGGTTTAACAGCCCGACTGGGTCGCAACCACCATGTACATGGCGAAAAAGCCCGTCATAGTGACTCGCTTTTGCGCGTCGCGTTTCGGGATCAGCCTGTGTATATCCAGTACCGGGTGACTTTCGTCATTATGGCCGGCATGACAGCGGCGACCGACGATGGATGATTTGTCTCTCGGTGGTCGCCACTGTTTTTGGATTATACTATGCTTACCATCAGGTATAGTGCAGTCACTTTGTCGTGCTTCAATAAAAAAAAATACAGTATGATAAGACTATTCATTACAATAAATATTACATATTGGGCTTTATATTAACAGTACGTATTCTGATACTAAAAAGTAATATACCGAAATTATCCGTCAGCAAGTTTTATTTATCGTCAAAAAGTTGCTCATAATCCAGTTCAATTTCAAAATATCATCTTAATATGTCGAAACAAGAAACATTATGTAGCGACACAGTTTAGCGAGGCACACGCCCGACGCTGCCTGCCTCAGTCCCCTCCGACTGATCACAGGATACGTTTATACAAATTTGTGTAATCATTGTATTAGTAAATTATATGAAATATATACCATTTTAAGAATACTTTTGGTGTCTTTATTGATTCACACCTTCTCGGTAAATTGACTAATTAATAAATCAGTAAATGGTAAAATTGCGAGTTGAGTTACTTTGTCATAAATAAGGAACCGTCGAATTATCGCAAAGGGTTGTAGAATTACTTTTGAAAAAACAGAACTCTTAATTTCATTTTATGTAAAATTATACAGTCTACAGAACCGTTAAATAAGCAGAATATTTGTGATCTCTGACTATCCATTCCCTCCACATGGTCAGCAAAAGTATAGCAAAATATTGTTGATTTTGTCAATAAATAATATATAAACGAAACAATTAGAAATTTATGAAAAAAAATATAAAACTGAATGATCATAAAAGTCATACAATAGAATTAATTATGTACATAAGGGCGCACGACCGTGCTGCCATCTGGTTTCAATGTAAGTAAGTAACAAATGAAATCAAAGTTTAAATCAAAGCAAAGTGTTAAATGACTACGTCCGGTACCGCTACGATACACCGAGAGGCGTGACTACAACGCCATCGGAATATTACTATATCCACTACATAATTTAGATACATAAATAAGAACGATTATATAGATGGTGTATCACTTAAATAACAATCTGCTATTTAATATCATCTTTGTGTGTGTTACTACAAATATGTGAGATATGTGAGTGAATGGTGATTGCTTTGACTTCCACAGTTTGGCATATAAAAGGAAAGATACCGGCAATCTACGAGCACTTCCATGTGAACGTTGTTGTGGGGCGGAGCTCTGCTCGGATGAATAGTCACAGTATTTACAGAATGTTAATGGGTTTCGCTGACCGATCGGCTGACAAATACGTGGTGCCTAACACCTAGCAAGGTCTTAACAGCTTCACCGAACTACTTTTATTGTCTGTAGTGCCATCTACCAGTTGATTCGGAACTTAAAGAACACAGAAAATATTATTAGCTTCTGTTTGTTATAAAGTAAAGTAAAGTAAATAAAATATTTGGAGATTTTGACGGGATTTTAGTCTGTCATGTAGTGGATTTTATATTTTATTCATAAACTTGTGTTATTTGACTCTGTATTTTGTGAATTTGGTGGTATTTTACGTAATATAGTTAATTTATTGTGCATAAGTGAAGTGAATGGACAATAATACCACGGATCTGAAATTCTGAGATGCCACAAAACTTCCCTTGAAGGTCAAATAAGGGAGCCACTATTTTGTCAGAATGTTGAAATAGACACACGACGCTTATAATATTATTTAACTACACGACAATAGCAGTAATAATCTAAAGGATTGGTTGCCAATAATAAAGATAAAATAAAAATATAGAAAAATACAAACAGATTACTATTAAAAGTAATGAATTAATACAATTATGATTTAATAGTCTTGGTTATGTTTAATTAATATCTAACCGGATGTCACAGATACGTGACGCCATATTGCCTTAACGGGTTTCCGTTGAAATGTCATCCAGTAACCTCCTAGTTACTAGGTGGTAGAGGCACGCTGAAACTATTATTGGTTTCAGCACGAATAGGTTGGCTCGCTCGGGGTAGTACCACCCTCTTATAGAAAACCGGCGTAAATTAACAGTGAAACACGACAAAGTGATTGCACTATGTCTGATGGTAAGCATAGTACAATCCAAAAACAGTGGCGACCACCGAGAGATTATCCATCGTCGGTCGCCGCTGTCATGCCGGCCATAATGACGAAAGTCACCCGGTACTGGATATGCACAGGCTGATCCCGACGACGCGCAAAAGCGACTCACTATGACGGGCTTTTTCGCCATGTACATGGTGGTTGCGACCCAGTCGGGCTGTAAAACCCTACCAACCCGCTGTCGCCATTGCCTCGTTCGTTGATCAGTAGGGTGCACCACGTGCAGGTGAGGTTGGCTTGGGTCTCAAGTCTTAAGATGTTACTCGACCACTCTTACACCCCAATAGTGTTAGGTTAGGTTAGTGAGAACGCCGGACGCCCATCTCCATTCCATCTCCTCCCCCCATCTTCTCTCCCATCTCCTTTCGCCCATTTCCCCCAAAACACAGGCTGGCAACGCACTTACGACTCCTCTGATGTTGCTTATGTCTATGGACGGCGATGATCGCTTAACATCAGGTGACCCGCCTATTCGTTTGCGTCGTATATAACATTTAAAAAAAGTCACGCCTTATGGAATTTTACTTCAATAAAGATTTTTAGTCCATACAGGTATTCAATTATAATGGTTTTCTACTAGGTGATGGTAGCCCAATAAGATCGTGCACCTCACGTATGAAACTTATACTTTTATGATAGACCGCACCTTCTTTATGCCATCCTGCTCCTGTCCCCCTCTAATGCTTACGTACATGAATGACCCCTATATGAACACTAGATGACTATAATTTCTACGCACTATACCTGTGATAATGAGTGCAACGTATCCATTGCCTTTTATTTGAATAAATGCTTATCGCATTCCATTTTCCAATTTAATTTCAGTTCTACAAATTTTAATATCACACAAAATGTTTCTGGAAGAATATTAATATTAGTATTAATTAGTAGAACCTAATCATTTGATTTTGAATGTGACACTGTGTCATTTGAACTACACCATTAACTATAATGATGAGTCAGTAATTACCATTCGCTTCTATGGTAATTATATATTGTGTATGTCGTTGATGATAAGTGAGCCCGTGCAAGCGAATTTATTTGGGTCTAAGTGATAACTATTACGTAATATAACCACAAAAGGCCTTGTTTTAACTATTTGTTATTTACCGACCTCCGGTGCCGCTCGTCATATTCAAGAAGCGAGACAACACGACCGGAACATTGATACTAGCGTCACAATATTAGAGATACGCATTGATATTCGCGCCAAACGCCAGCATATTTTTATTTTTTTTTTATTATATCAAAGGAGGCAAACGAACTGATGGGTCACGTGATGTTAAGTGATCACCACCGTCCATAGACACTAGCGACACCAGGGACGTCGTAAGTGCGTTGCCAACCTGTATATGGGAGAAGGGGGAGGGGAAGGAAAGGGATAGCAGGAAAGAGGAAGGGACGTGGGCCTCCGGCTCTCTCACTGTCCGAACGAAACACAACAATGCAAGCACTGTTATTTCACGTCGGTTATCTGTGAGAGGGGTGGTACTACCCCGGAGGAGCCGACCCATTCATGCTGAAACCAAAAATAGCTTCAGCGGGGCTCTACCACATACACAAGAGACATATTATCACTAGCGCCATTATATTAAAGATACATAAATAAGAATTATTATTATTATATAGATTTCAATGAGTCTTAAATAAGAATTGATATTATTGATTTATTATTTGCATAATATTAGTTTGATGGTTATCATAATTATTGTGCTGTGAAAAGTCTCTTGTAGAATTGTTAATTAAAGTAATTGCTTTGACTTTCATAGTTTGGCCTATAAAAGGATAGATGTCCCTGCTCTACATACATAATTGTATGTCTAAACATATTTCAAATATGTAAATAACAATGATTTTATAAAGAATTGATGTACGTAACATTCACTTGTTCGTTACTTATTATTTTTGTGTTACTTAAAATACGTTGCATAATTATGAGTAAATGGTAATTGCTTCGATTTATATAGTTCGTCTTATAAATTATATAGTTCGGCTATAAAAGGCAAGATGTCGGTGTTATCTACGCATTCCTATGTGAAAAGTATTGTAAGCCGTAACTCTGGCCAAATAAAGAGTGAAAGTAACTACGGAGTATTTGTTGGCATCCTAACTGCATCGATTATTTGTTCTTCACCAGGTGTTACTCCAATATAATATATTACCATTAAAAATTGGTATTTGAAATTATAATTTATAAAACGTATATACACCGACAGAAATATCTTAACTTCCAAATGTCTTCATTTTAATAAAAAGAAAGCTCATCGCATTTATAATAATGTATGTAAATAATAAAATATATTTCAGTCTTATTGGCTAGTAGCACTCGCTAAAAATGACTGAAAGTAATTGAATGTACAAAATCTGTACCAAAGACTAAACAGATGACAATTATTTGGCTGTATAAATACGATAAGATAATAAAAGTACAAACTTACACTCCCAACGGGCACGAGGTGTTCATTAACGGTCACAAGAACAGGACTGTCTCTCCATTTGGTCCAAACAGCGTCAATGCGGTAGATACAGAAACCGACGCTTACCGAGAATATTACAAGCCAAAATACTCTGAAATGTTAATTAATTTATTAAAACTTGAACAGAATTTATAACATAATGTAGTTTTCTACTTTCGCTGCCCGTATTATGGATGAAAATGAATACATCATAATTGATCTGCATTTTTTTTCTCGAACTGACTACGCTGTTGGCCTTGCAAGACCTTTACAGCTTCACCGAACTACTAAGGCGAGCGCTTAAGGCACTTAGACGATTTTATTTGAGCACCTAGCTCAAGAGTGCACGGTACACCTCGGCTTGGCTGTTGCCTGTTACATGCTTTTTTTTCTCGAACTGACTGCGCTATTGACCTAGCAAGGTCTTGACAGCTTCACCGGACTACACTTGTTACATGCAATTCGCGATCTATTTGAGCTAACCTAGTCTAAGCTAGGATCGGACCTAGATCATAAGTGATCCGTGAGTTTTGAATGTGTGTACCGCGGACATTTGGAAGAGTCTCAGCACTTGAAGTTGCTTGCAATTTAGGGTTCCACGTCAGTACACTGTTTTAGTTAACTTCCAATGCAATTCTTCTGGCTATTACGGCAATGTGCAGCAGTAGTTAATGTTTCCACTATTCACTAATCGTTCATTGGCAATTCTTTTATTAAATATAACGTTGATGCATATATCGATTGTTTTATCAACAATATATCTACACGATCACCCCCACACACGTGCACGCCTACACGCTTACACGTGAAAGTGGAAGGGTTTACTTTTTCCCGTTATCGAACTGAAAAACTCTCAATATTCCGATTATAAATATATGGAGGAGTTGTTGAGGCGTGTATGCTTGGTACACATATACGTTTCAACAACTCATACATATATGAATAGTTAGCTAGGTTAGCTAAGATAGGTCGCGATTTTGCATGCAACAGGCAACAGCCAAGCCGAGGTGTGCCGTGCACTCTTGAGCTGGTTGCAAAAATAAAATCGGCTGAGTGCCTTAAGCGCTCGCCTTAGTAGCCCGGTGAAGCTGTTAAGACCTTACTGGGTCAATAGCGTAGACATTTCGAAAAAAAAAAAAAAAATCAACAATATATTTACGATAGCCATTTTTAACCATTGCTAGTCATTTTCCACATAATAATTCAATTGATAATGATGAAAGAGACTAGTTACGCCTAACTCACTTTTCAACCATACTAAGTCGTCTATCCGTTACGTATCGTAGACCATGAAGTGTAGTCACTGTACTGAACTCATGAAGCTGTTCTTTTATGACAGCTTTAGGAAGTTTCATTCGTTTTCTCTTCAAAGACTTGTTCTTACTACCAACGGCCACGCCTTGTTCGGGACTGAAATTGAAGGTTAAATATTTAT
The DNA here is from genome assembly GCA_014332785.1 of Antheraea mylitta. Taxonomy (NCBI): domain Eukaryota; kingdom Metazoa; phylum Arthropoda; class Insecta; order Lepidoptera; family Saturniidae; genus Antheraea; species Antheraea mylitta. The sequence goes on along the minus strand of JACEII010000235.1, from coordinate 32,789 downwards.
AACCGAAAAAGATTCGGTAATACATATTGGAATGAAAAAAACGTCTCATTTCAGTAAAGTTTACCAATCGCAGGGTACCATTATATATTAAAAGTTATAGCTTCGAAGGTGGTAGAACTTTGCTGATTTTTTTTCCGAGTGACTACTCTATTGACCCAGCAAGGTCTTAACAGCTTCACCGGGCTACTAAGGCGAGCGCTTAAGGCACTCAGTCGATTTTATTTTGGCAACCAGCTCAAGGATGCACGGCACACCTCGGCCTGTTGCATGCAAAATCGCGACCTATCTTAGCTAACCTAGCTAATTATTCATATATGTATGAGTTGTTGAAACGTATATGTGTACATAGCATACACGCCTCAACAACTCCTCCATATATTTATTATCGGAAAAGTGAGAGTTTTTCAGTTCGATAAGAGGAAAAAAGAGTAAACCTTTCCATTTTCATGTGTAAGCGTTGTAGGCGTGCACGTGTGTGAGGGTGATCGTGTAGTGTTGTAGCGGTGATGTATATTTGTGTGTCACCGTATCGCGCAATCAACGCACTCAAGGGCTCCCTACCTAGGGATCGAACCTAGGCTTGAGCCGCTGCCGTGGGAGGCCTAATCGGTTAACTTTGCTGAAGCTATTACTGGTTTCAGCATAAATGGGTTGACTCGTCCGTAGTACCCCCCTCTCACAGAAAACTGACGTGAAGGAACAGTGCTAGCACTGTTGTGTTTCTTTCGGTCGGTGAGAGAGCTGGAGGCTCACTCTCCCTCCTCTCCCCTTACCATATCACACTCCCCTTTCCGTATTCCCCCAAACACAGGCTGGCAACGCACTTGTGACTACTACGGAGTTATTAATGTCTATAGAAGGCGGTGATAACATCAGGTGAACCGCCTGATCATTTCCCTTCAATGATATAAAAAAAGTAATATGGAGTACTATATACTTCAAGCTTTCGTATTTAATGTTCATTTTAACGTATATACTTCTACTGGAGCGCCCAGCCTAAATTATCAAGACTAAGTTTGAAATCTAAGGCGCAACTTAATTCTATTTTGTATTATTTAGTTTCAAAAAGAGATGTACATACATAACTATTTAATCCTATAGTATGTAATATTAATAGCATATTAAGTGCCATAATTTGATTATTGTACATAACTAAGGTGGATAATCTATACTAATATTATAAAGAGGCAAAGTTTGTGAGTTTGTGGCGTTGTAAGGGGTAATCTCAGGAATTACTCGTCCGATTTGGATAATTCTTTCATTGTTATATAGCTCGTATATCGAGGATGGTTATTGATATATATCATCACGCTAACAACAGTAGGAGCGGAGCAAAAATGGAAAATGTTTCAAAATCGGGATCTTTTTCCCTTTTGAGAACTGCTTCGTGTTAGTGTTAGTGTATCTATTCCACGCGAACGAAGTCGCGGGTAGAGGCCAGTAATATTTATTTATTTATTTATTTAAATAATAATAATACAATAGATAAATAAAGAAAAACATTTTGAGATGCACTTTGATTGCACTGTGCTTACTACCATTAGGCACGGTCAAGCCACTTTGCCGTATACTACAAAAAGAAAAAGAAGTAGTTTTTTTATTAATGTGAGGAAATCCAAAACTCCAAAATCCAAAACTGTGTATCGATATACCGTATTTGTTGGGACAGCTGGGAATCGTAATATCTAAGTAGGTTATGCCTATGCTTGAATTGTTGACTCAAGAGTACTTTTAAAATTGATTAATTATATCTAATTTAGACCTTAAAACGATTTATTTTTTGTTTCTACTATGGATATTTGTAAGTTACTTATAACAAAAGCAGACAATACTTTCGTAGGTGGTAGAGCCCCGCTGAAGCTATTTTTGGTTTCAGCGTGAATGGGTCGGCTCCTCCAGGGTAGTACCACCCCTCTCACGGATAACCGACGTGAAATAACAGTACTTGCATTGTTGTATTTCGTTCGGGCAGTGAGAGAGCCGGAGGACCACGTTCCTTCCTCTTTCCCTTTCCTCCCCCTTCTCCCATATACAGGCTGGCAACGCACTTGCGACGTCCCTGATGTCGCTAGTGTTTATGGACGGTGGTGATCACTTAACATCACGTGACCCACCATTTCGTTTGCCTCTTTTAATATAAAAAAAAATACTTACTCCATTATTTGTAAACTATTTTGACGTCCGCAAAATGTGATGTACGCACCTGAACTAATTTCTATTGATAATTTTCATACTTTAATATACTCCTCTAATAGGAGCATAGGGACTTTACGCATTTTAATCAACACGCAATGTAATTAAAAATTATGGATTATTTACATTTTGGCTATAATTTTTTTAGTATAATTTATTTATTTATGGTTGTCATATAAACACGAACTCAGTGCTTGAGGGTTCCGTATTTTATATAAATGTAGTGTTTTGTTCGTATTTTCTTCACTCTATCGATTTTTTATAAGCAAAACAATTTTCTGATAAAAATATATGGAGGAGTTGTTGAGGCGGATATGCTGGTACTCATATACGTTTCAACAACTCAAACATATATGAATAGTTAGCTAGGTTAGCTAAGTTAGGTCGCGATTTTTGCATGCAACGGGCAACAGCCAAGCCGAGGTGTGCCGTGCACCCTTGAGCTGGTTGCCATTATAAAATCGGCTGAGTGCCTTAAGCGCTCGCCTTAGTAGTCCGGTGAAGCTGTTAAGTCTTTGCTAGGTCAATAGCGTAGTCAGTTCGAGAAAAAGAAAAAAAAAATTATAAGCAAAACTAACACATGTATTGTATTTCATACTATATAATTTTATTATGCAAGTTAAAATACATATGGGTTATTCCACGTCAAATTGGACGGCTTTTTATTTTCTCAATTTTGTGATATTATTGTATTTTAGTCAAATAGCCCTCCTGGTAAATTTTGTCATGTTTTTATTACTCATTCACAATATTTTTTTTTGCTTTTTGAACACAACTCTTTTAAAAATGGATTGAATTTGATTTTTATTTTTTGTTTTTACATAGCCTTTATAGATAGCTTATATATCAAATTATATATAGCAAACTTAGCAACGTGGACTTTTATATACGCAAATGATGTAGCTATCTGCGCTGAGACCCGTACTAAGTTACAGCACGCACTGCTGGCATGGAAGCACCAGCTACAGGCCGGCGGCCTAATACTGAGTGTTGCAAAGACCCAGTATATGACGATTAATGCACCATATATCAGCGACAATACTCCAATTACGATCGATAGACAAATGGTCAGCTTCTGTGACCAATATAAGTATTTGGGAAATTTAATTGATATGTCTGGAAACATTGACGGCAACATTCAGCACCGGATAGCCGCGGCTTGGCTTAAATGGCGAGAAGGTACTGGTGTTACATGTCATAGAAGAATGCCGGTTAAACTCAATGGTCTTGTCTACAAGACTATCATAAGACCTGTCCTCATGTATGGCAGTGAAACGTGGGCTGCAAACAAAAAAAACACCCATACCATTCAAGTTGCTGAAATGAAAATGTTACGGTGAATGTGCGGCGTGACCCGGCTAGATAAAATCCACAACGAATATGTGCGAGGCAGCCTAGGGGTGCGCGACATTGCAGATAAGATGCAAGAAAGTAGGCTGCGATAGTATGGTCACGTTAAGAGAAAGCCCCCAGACTACGTGGGAAATTTGGCACTACAACTGTCCCTGCGGGGTCAGAGATCCAAAGGCAGGCCCAAAACAAATTGGAAGAGTGTAGTGCTGAATGATATGAAGGAGTGCGAAGTTTCCGAATGTGATGTCATGGACAGAGCGAAGTGGAGAAGAAAAGTAAGGAAGGCTGACCCCACCACCATGTGGGACTAACAGCCAAGAAGAGGGAGAGATAGCCTTTATAGATAGCCGGATAGTGGGTTCAAGAACGATGTCAAGCGGGTTTTTAAATCTAAAAGCTATTATTCTAAAGTGGATCAATTTGCTAACGATTATGACGTCTTGAAATGACGCTCCTCTCATTCATTACTAATGAATCTAACTATTAATATTATGTTAAAAATATATAACATGGAAAGATGAACCAGATCGAGTTTCTTACCGGTTTTTGTCAATAACTGCGTCTTTTGTCCAAACCCGTGGTAGCTTTGACGTTCATAAGCGCTTTGTCAGGGCCGTAATGAAATAGAGGATATTTTGATCTTAATTTTGACTAAATAAAATGTATGTCACTTACCCTGCTTCAAAATTGTGAATATTTCTTGTCAAAATTTGTAGAGATCCCCAGGAGATTACTAAATTTGTTGGCGGTGAGTGAATAATGCTTTATAATTTTGTTGTTTTTTGTTGACTTTGCAATTGCCAAATATGGTTACACCCTTTGCGTGACCAATTTACGATTATTCCATGTTGTGTCCTCTAGCAAAAGTGTATATATTTGTGACATTGTTACGGTTGACGACATTTTGCCTTTCTTTCCGGAAGTGATTGGCTGATGACAAGACTTAAAGTTTAAGAGACGACAAAAGATATTGAAATATGTTTTTTCTCTCAGCGTATATTCAGAAATTAAAAAGCTTATAAATTGTCATAAGATCGACGACCAGCAAATGACTGTAGACCTGACGATGTTTGCCCTAATGTTTTGGTTGTACTGTACTTATTACCAGGCACAGTGTCGTCATTTTGTCGCGGTAGTGTCTTATACCTATAAACGAGTAATTTTTGTACATTTTTATATATTCAGAATCTCGGAAACGGTGTCATCTATCTCCGTAAAACTTAGTATGTAGGTAGTTTCAGGGATGATAAATCGATCTAGTTTTTTTTTTTTTTTTTCTCCTTTTTGTTTTAGTCTGCAGACTCTTGGTCCGCACCTTTTTTTTGCTAAGATGTAGTTTTTTTTTTTTTTTTACGTAAAAATCGTATCCGTGAGCATATATATGTATATATATATATATTATTATTATTATTAGTAATTTATTAAATATTCACTGTTTAATTATTATTAACTTTTTTTTTTTTAATGGTTTAATGATGTTATTGTTTTTATAGCGCTTGCATTTCCATTCTTTATGGCCATTTTTAGGTTGTAATCCACAATATCCCGTGCCGGAGCGTCCACGGCCCGACGAATGAACCTACTTATCGCGTCGTCAGTAACGTTGGTACAGTAGACACAGGTGTCGGTGTGTCTAGATATATAATCGATCTAGTTAGATTATATTAATAGGAAAGTTTTTAAACTGAGTTTTCAGGCAATAAAAGAATATAGCTTGAATATAAAGGTAAATTAAAGGTAAAATAACATCAGTGCTGTCACAACAAAAATAGCTCAGATGGAAATCGGTGGCTTCGAAAATCCGTGTAACTCCAGTTCGAATCCGAGTGACAGCAGAAGAGATATATTTTTTACATTTTTTTAATGTTAATTTTATAAGGCAAACCTAACAGTTCATTTTAATTTAAAAATGTTTTTATAGCACCGAGCTAGGCTCGGTCGCCAAGGTACTAATTATTAATCGGTGTAACTTTCGGAATAAATAAGGAACTCAGTACACATATGTCACTACTTTTAAGGGGTGTAGTAGGGAGTCTAGCTTTATCATCCTTAGGGTTCTACCAGCTGCCCCACATAGGACGGTAGTGACCTACTGACCCCAGGCGCGCTGCAATCTCTCCTCAGTGGCTCCAAGTAGCTGTAGTGCACGCAGCGGTCACAGCCCAGCAAACTGCGTCAGCTCGCGGACTAAACCTGATTGGGGGGGGGGGGTCTGTCTCTTAACAGGTCTTATAGTGAAACCTTCTCGCTTAGTGCTTAAAGTCTATTTCGGTGGGAAAGGCTTAAATCAAAATGCAAAATCTTGGCGGTCCCGGCGGAATAGCAAGGCAAGGTGAATGGCCAAGAGCGAAGGTAGGTGGTGGTAGTTACCGTTGTCCAGATATATCATCGGAACCTTCCTCTGTTTTTATCAGTTTTTCGTTCCACTGGACTAGAGGGGATGAAGACGAGTTTGTGCACCTGCGTTTCCGCGTACGCATGTGTACTGGAATATTTCCTGAGCACCTAACTTCTTCCGAATTAAATGCACTCCGATATTAACTAAATCCCTTAGCGACGGGCTGAGGTAGAAAGGTCTAGTTTGATGCAGATTTGAAAGCACACGAGCGTCGGTATTAGAGCAGTCGCTGTGACCGAAAGCGGCCATATACATACGTATATACATACATGTAAGGAGACAAATGAATAGATGCGTCACCTGGTGTTAAGTGATTACCATCATTCATAGAAATCAGCAATACCAGAGGAGTCGCATGTGCGTTACCAGTCTGGTGTTGGTATGGAAGAAGGAAGGGATAGAAAGAAGACTGAGGAGAGGTGGGCCTCCGTCATGCTCACTGACTCTGTTACTTCAAGTCGGTTTTCTATGAGTCGAAACCTCCACGTTAGTTAATAAAATTCAGCTTGACCACCTGTACTATTGATTACCTCGCGTAATTAATGGGCACCCCTTCAAATGAAACTTAATCAAAATATGTTGAACGCAGTTTTTCTCCAAATTCTGTTTGCGTGAGATGCACCCCTCTTCTAAGAGGTGGCGGTGAACCTGACTCCATCGGTACCGTACGTATCCTAAGCTAAACGCAGTGTTTCATTATTTAATTTGACGCGATTCGAGATACGTATATATATACCCAACAATAGTGATCTAGTAGATTCTTCGATGATCGCTGTTGTGTTTGGATCGTACTGTAGCTATTATCAGGCACAGTGTCGTCACTATGTTATGATATCATATATTGTTAATCGGTATAACTGATTTTATGAATAAATAAATGTATAAGCAACTTTTAGTAAATAAAACTAAAGAATAATAAATCTTCAAATATATATTTATTTATTTTGACAATCACAAATGAACTATTGAATATCGACAAATATTTATCATCTGTATTTAATCGATTATTAATTTCTTGGTTATTTATTATTCCATGAATTCACACAATTATTTTTTTTAATCATAGCTTGGTCAACGAACTTTTAAATCTTTCTGATAGTGAACAATATCTAAATATAATACTACGTCATATAAGAAATGAATGAAAATAAGCTGAAATGAATGAATAGAAGAACAATTAATTACTTTTATTAATATAAATTTTCTCTTCTTTTGTATTTCTTTTGATTGTGCACCATAATCTGTGAAAAAAAAATATAATCGACTTAAAATAGAATAATACGCATAATAATCTAACTCTGTATATAGTTGTGAAATACTATACAAATTTGTGTACACTTCAAGGATCTCAGCGATATTCTTTTCATACAAACTAGTGGGTGCCCAGAGGCCGGTATTCGACCATTGTTAATTGATTTTTCAAAGTTTGAACTTTATTAGGGTTCTTTTGTCAAAGGGTATATTCCAAAATCAAAGGTTTTAGGCCTTCTATAGCCAAAGTTTTCATCATGGCTACTCAATTATTTGCTATTTTCCATGATCTTTGATTATATAAACATAAAAATAATCTATGTGTAAATGAAAATTGAAATTTCTTATAACTTTGAAAAAAAAATAGGGGGTAAAACTCTCAAATTCTAAGTAAACATAACTTTAGGAATATAAGGAAATTTATCGTAACCCATGACACAAGGGGCGCGTTCCATTAGACGTTCACAACGCTAACAACACCCTTTTCGACGTTTCACTAGACAACCGCGAGCATTGCGGTCGTGTCCAAAACGTCATTGATGACGTCATAACATACGCTCACGCGAAGCTCACGACGGCCCATGTCTGGACGTGGGTCACGTGAGCGTTGACGAAATTGGCGGGTTCTCAATAAAGATGGCGACCGTAAAAATGACATTATTTGATACGGTAAATTATATTTATATTAAATAACATATTGCATATAAATACATAAATGAAATATGTTAATTAAGTTTTGGTAATTTTACTTCTTTTGAAAAATGTAGAAATTAATTTATGATCATTTCATGGTAATTTCATGTTTTTCATTTGACCAAAAAGTTCATTTTTATGTTTTTATGATTATTAAAGTAAAAAAAAAAGATTAATTATACATTGTTTTTTTTTTAATATACTTAAACCAATTTAATCATAATTAGAATTTACTGTTGAGACTTATTAGGATTTAGGGCGCCCTCTGTACGCCGAGGGCGAGTTGGACGCAGAAGGAGAGGTGGAGGCCTACACCATCAGAGGCCTCCATAACATTCCCTCCTGGCAGTGAATGCGGGGGCGTTCATTGCCATATAGGGAGGAAGACCCGTGGCGCAGAAGCACGGCGTAGCCGCAGTCTTCACAAATGAAGAAAGGTGGAGAGATCATCTTTCCACGAGACGAAGATCCCCGTTTAACATCTACGAGCGATCTGAACGCGCGACCAGGGAGCGGAGCATGCAAACCGTGATCTCGCACCCTGGTCCACTTACGCGCAACCCAACCCTCCTATTGATGTGTTCCGGAAACTACAGCTGAGAGCCAGTCCACTTAGTTTAGCGTGTTTAAAATCTCAGAATTTGGATTTTCCTTTCAGTGACCGACTTCTGCTAATTAATTACTAATTTAGGAAATATATATATTGAAGAAATACGCTCACTTGTTATTATTATACAAAATACTTATTTCAACAAAGTACATTTTATAGGAACTTATATTTTAGCTGCACGAGTTTAAATTTGAACAGTTAATTTAAAATCAGTTATATTTAATTTGATCGGGTATAATGAGGGTGCCGTTATGTTCCTATATATGGGATTATGTAGATAGATATTCCTGATGTTAAATACATACCTGAGGGTCATAAAATAAATTATCTCGACGAGACTGAGAAATGAGAAGCCCAGAAATAGTCCGAGGAGGCCGCCACAGTTGGCAAGGAAGTCAGTAATCCCAAACAACTCAGAGCGTCGCATCGAGATATAGCTTGGCTGTTTGTAGTATATACGCATCAATGAATATGTTTCTCTAAAAGATAATTAGTTGTCAATAGTGTTATTAGATGAGTGTTATATAATTAATAGCTGTTACCCGCGGCTTCGCACGCGTTTTTTTAGACATATTAAATAAATTAAAAATTGTTATCACATATCTAGTGTAAATTACAATAATATTCTTTTAAAAATATTTGTAAGTATTATACGCACATCATCTACTGTAACAGGTAACGTGTACATTATATATGTGAATACTAATAGTTAAATGTTAAATAAAAATAAATAAATAAATAAATAAATATCGAATGAGATGGGATCTATCATCAGCCAAATAACTGGAACTTTAAACTGTTGTATATCACTCTCAGTGCTCACTTACATTATATAAGAAAGTAATGAAAATATTAAGCTAAACATTATCAAACAATATGTGTTAAACCTTTTATTATTATTATGTCCATATTGTTGATATAATTAAGTTATTATCATACCTTCCTATAATTTAAGTCACATATAAACATATGACTTTCAATTCCAGCAGCGATACTCTTGGTGTTGCAGTTGTTCATGCAGGTGATAATAATGTTAAGATATTTTTTTCAACATTATTAATATAGGAAAATTAAAAGTTCGATAGTTCTATACTGCTTACGATTGAAAAGATTGGTCATTTGGACAGAATTTTTAATTTTATATGGTATTGTTTGGTTCGGTTTTCCTATTATTCGGCCGGGGTGAGAGCAAAAAAAAAAGTTAATTTTAGGCACATTATATACATGTATATGTAAATTAACTTACTTATTTGTTGAATTATCGAGACTTTCATCTTGAAAGTTAACATTTATTGCTCTTACATATGCTTTAAAGTTAAAATCAGATCTTATAACATCGGCATCATAGTCTACACTGTCGCAAGACTGCAAACAGTTACAATTTGTATAATTGTCATCTGGTTTGGTATCTTGATATGAGTACTTCGCCTGCTTCTCTGCCAGTGCTTCTAAAAAAGCAAAAAGAATATTTTGATTAATTTTATTTATTTATATATTGCTAGGCTAGCAACTCGTGAAATCTGTTGATTTTTTTTTATAATATCAAAGAAGTCAATCGAACTAGTGGGTCACATGATGTTAAGTGATCACCGTTCATAGACACTAGTCGCAAGTGCGTTGCCAGCCTGTGTATGGGAGAATGGGGAGGGGAAGGAAAGGGAAAGTAGGATAGAGGAAGGGACGTGGGCCTCCGGCTCTCTCACTGACCGAACGAAACACAACAATGCAAGCTGTTGTTGCAATATTGTTTTATATTGAAAAGATTTCTGCCTCAGTGCTTAATCGCATTATTCTCAAATAACAATATTCACTTTCTTACGATATATATGTTATAGTTCTATCCAGGAATGCTGTTATATCATTAAGAAAACTGAACATGTCATCATCATCATCAGCCTGCAAGAAACTTATTGTAAGCTAAAGGCCTCTTTTCAAAAGATGAAAAAGAAAGAAGTTTCTTCTTTGTTTTTTACTTCACAGATAGTTTAAAATCTTTTGAAACCTAGGTTAGTTCTTATAACTCCAGCCATATCACTCGCAGTCGTTTCAGCTATCTGCCAGTGAAATTTCTGTCAAAATCGGCCCAGCCGTTTCGGAAAGTAGCCTAAACAAACAAACAGACAGACCAACAAAAATTTTCAAAATTGCATTTTTGTTATCAGTACCCTGCATACGTTTATACCCAATCAATTTTTTTTTATTTTGCTGTTACATACAGACACTTCATTGTTATTATATGTATCGTTTGTAGAAAGATATATAATAACTCCAGTTATCGGCCAATGAAAGTCTCGTGAAAGTCAGTCGGCGTAGTTCGGTTATTTTACTGTAAAGAAATCACGTGAACAACGAGTCATAAATAAAATAGCCTAAATTATTCTTTATATAGACAAAAAAAAAAATAAAAAGGTAGATTTTTGTAATAACGTATACACTTTCATATTCAGTGAATAAAAACACGTTATTACATACAGACATATTAATTCACCTATCAATATGGGTACCAAATAGTACTAGTTGGCTGCAAAGTTCTATATCTAAGTGTGCCAAAATAGTATGTAGTGTCACAAAATAAAATAAAAAATAAAATTAAAGTACCACCAAAAATTAAGTAGCACAATTACCTTGCGCCGACTCCATAC